>QOVD01000668.1:0-27758 GCA_003521225.1 Tuber microsphaerosporum | reverse complement strand
GGGTGGCTTGGGGGGAGCTACCGGGTGAGCGGAGGGGGCGGAGCGCGCCGCTGGCTGGGACGAGACCCTGGCAGCGATATCTCTAAGCGAGCCGTGTGTGTCTTTGCCTAATGCGGAGACCGCGGTGTTGGTGGCGTCGGTGGCTTTCTGCATTTCGCCTAGCCTGCTGTCAACTAGCGCAAGACTGTCAGAGAGCTCCTCCACCGTGTCAGGGATCCTGAGGAGGGGGGCTATGGATTTTTCGAGGGCATTGAATCGTCCGGTGAGCGAGACGAGACCTTGCGTGGCCGAGGATAGGAGCGAGATGAGTACAGCCTCCCCCGGGGTGAGGGAGGAGAGCTGAGCATCTGAGAGGGAGGGGATGGGACCGGCAGCCTGGCCGATGAGGTCCTTTGTCTGGCTAAGGAACACTGCGATGCTATGGAGGCTGTGAGGTGGGATCGGCGTGGGAGCCCTCGAAGAGTGCTGGGAGGAGTGGGCGGAGGAGGGGTGGGAGGCCATGAGACCCGGTGAAGCCTGAACTCAGGCGAGGTTAATGTGGGGAGAAGAGATTGTACCAGAAGCCAATGGTGTTGAGAGACGTTCGTAAAGGTAGGGGGGGGAAAATTGCGGGAAGGGAGCTTGGGATTTTCGTTAGTAATGAGTATTTGTTTATATAGGTTATATATCTAGAGAACAGCAGGGTGTGCTAATACAATCACTGGGCAAAGTACGACGCGTATATGGTGCAACTGAATTGTGATTGCGGAACCCAGGGAACCCAGAAGGCCTCAGCGCCAAGGCTGCGCGAAAACCAGTGAAAACAGGGTGGACGGAACGCAGACCAGGGAAGAGCTGGTCTGCAGTTAGACAACTACGGAAGAACCAGTAGAGGGCAGAGGCAGAACCGGGATAATCAGAATCGTGGCGTGGAAAATCAGGAGGCAAACCCCATTTTAATAGTATGGATAGGATATCGCGAGCAAGAACCAGTGGTGACACCAACAGCGCAGAGAAGGGTCTGAGGAACACGGGGAGGAGAAGCGAAATGATCAGGTGACATGGGGGGGGAAGCAAGGAACAGAAGGTGATAGTAATCAAAAACGAGTAACCTGCGGGACGAGGGTGATAGACCTGGATGGCTCTGGGCTGGGGCAGGCAGAGGTCCAGGAGCAGAAGGGGTATGTGAGTGAGGTACAAGATAGAATAGAGGAGTCAAAGCAAGGATGTGAGAGAGTCAGGACGAGGGATGAGTGGACCAGAGATCGCCGGGACGAGGGAAGGGTGGACCAGATATCGCCGGGATGAGGGAATGGTGGACCAGAGATCGCTGGGACGGGGGAAGTGTGGACCAGGACCGCGGACCGTGGGTACGAGTAAAATGGCTTGACCTCGGTGCTGGGTGGTGGTGGACCAAGAGGTTCAAGGGGACCAGGGGTAGCCAGGTGACTTCAGGACCGGCGAAAACATTTTGCTGATGAAGCGCAGACCTGGTGGCTAAAGATCCCCACAAGCGCGGGCCGGGAGAATTAAGGTCTGGGCAAGGGAGAATCCGAGTACAACGAAAATGTCCTGGTCTACAGGGAAGAGCAACAGGGGCGGACAGGTAGAAAGTAGGGGTCCGCCAGAGACAAACATGAAAGAGCTGAAGCAAAGAATGATGGGCCAGTAGTCCAACATGGCCCAAATGGCAATCACTATCTAGCTATTGGGGTTCAGATTTGAAATACAATTTGCTAATGTAGAAGGTTTCTGCACATCATGCACATTACTCGGGGTATGCCGATAACATGATCTAAACAGTCTGCACATTGTTGAAAGTATTTCCACATCTCTGCTCCTCGAAGATCAGACTTTCACATTATCTTCTTCTTTCCAGTATATTTTGCAGTATATGCTATATATCCTGGTGTCTCTTGCCACCACTCCATCCAACTCTTATGATATTCTTCGGCATAAAGATAAAAGTTTCCAAAGATCTTAAATGGATTTTCGTTGGCTGCTGGCAAAGGGGCGGCTGCCGAACTGAGCATATCCCGAGCCTGATCTTGGTTTCCAGGCGGTAGTAAGACTGGATTGGAGTGCAAGGGTCTTGTGCAACTTGAAAAGGGTTCTCAAGCCCAACTAATCAGGGGTATTGGAGTTGATGTTACTAGGCCTTCGCTCCCGTATGGACTAGATTCTACAGAGAATAGGGATAAAGATAGAGACTGTTCAGGTGCAGGTCTTTCGTGAAATCGCAGAAAGGATGTATGGCTTATTACACCATTGGTGTAGTAGTTCCGTTTGCTGCCTGTCATTGAAGATTCTGCATGTTAGGACATTGAGTCGAGGCAATTTTTACCGTTCATGTAGTACTGGTCTTTAGACTGGGACTCATACTTTTTTATAAAAGAACTACCAAAATGGGCATTTGAATGAAGGATATAAGAAGCTTGCCTAGTTGTTAAGCCTAGCACTCATGATTGCATGTATTCTGTGATTAAATTTCGTTACTTGCATATGTACCTTTGAGTATTGGTACCTATTCTTTAAATTGTGCGTATGATCTTTGTGCGTATGAATTGTGCGTAAGAATATTTGTTCATACGGTTGTGCATAGTTGCATATGAATTATTTGTTCTGAATACCAGTTCACCACAGCCCAGCTCGGTAGGAGCTACATGAATTGAGAATCCTGGTATTTGCCGGTATAGTGGCTGTGCTTGGGGCCTATTGCGGTCCAAATCCGGTATACAGTCAGTATACCCTGTTAAGCTGCAATAAGGTGTAACCAAATTTGAACCTTTATCTGAGTCGACTAATACCAATTGAGCCCTCTCATACAACGCCTTTGCCCCTATGCGGCAACCAAATCTTCTAATTGAACTTGCGACTACCGGTACTACTTTCTCCAAAGCTGTTTGAAAGATTGAAAGAGTGCTGGAATACAACGTAGCAGCCTGGCCTCTCAATACCCTTTTGAGTAATGAAAGGTGATTCCTAATTATAACCCTTTTATATAAGTCGCTCATTGTCCAATATAATTATCCTCCTCTAACCACACTCCTAAAACTATCACACCAAACCTATTACTAGTACTACCTACTTTTCGGTCTTTCTCTATTTACAGCTAAGGCAATGGCAACACTCTCAATTGCGGAAGTTCTAACGGAGGACTTTCAGACCTGGACATTTGGCCCTGATGAATCTATCACCCTTTACACTATTTCCTTTGGCAGAATGAAGGCCAGCTTCTTCTTCTGTGAGCCTTTTCTACATTGCATCTGAGTCAAGGCTCAGATGTATGCCCTCTACAAGCACTGTTCATACTGATTGTGAGATATAGACAAGCCTTGGACTAATAGCCAGTCGCCACGGATAGGACGGCGGTACCAGCTTAAGCTGTGTGGATTTGAGTGGGCAAATAGTAGGAAGGCAGTCAAATGAGTTAGAGGCGGGCGGAGTGCTGGAATGTTGGAACTTGGGACTTATGAATTCCGGGCTATCATACAAGCATTAGAGTTAGGGTATGAGATTAAGGGTCAGGTCTCGAGCTTAGAAATCTTTCAGTAGTGTGATTCAGGCTGTTGTGTGATAAAGGGAAAATTAACCTGGTGCTTAATTCCGGACTCAGATTCTTGACGATAGCTTCTGCATCCTGACCTTTCGGCCCTTACACAAGGGATATTATATTTGATTGTATTCTATCAAACATTGTATAGATTGGCTTAATATATAAGTGGCTGCCCTTGATGAAATCGTTTTATAGTATTTCCCTACCACCAAACCTCTTTGTCCTAATACCGTAGCACTATCTCTCTACCTCTCTACATATCTGTCATTGATTCATATCATGGACACAATTAGGAACCCTATTTTCATCGAACAAACTATACCGGGTAACACTGAGCTGGATATCATTCCACTCACTAGGCTTCGTGCAACAGTGAATACTCCAGCCAACTATAGCTTCTTTGAAGCCAAGCGCTTTCCCCAAAGCTCTCTAGACAACTACATTGACTTGGAACCAACCTTGTTTTCACATCCTTATGTCTACTCTCTTTCCTGAGGTCATAAAGTCATATGCTTCTTCTGTAAGTCAAATACTCAGCAATATTCATTCTTTGCTTATACAACTATCGGGCAGATATGATGGATTTTACGAAGGCTGGAATGCATATTCCAGTCTTGGGTCAGATGTATTGGTTGGGAGTCAAGATACATGAGAACAAGTCTGAGAATGTGGAGCTGCAGTGGAAGGAGATGGTATCTGGGTTCTTGGACTGTGATGATGCAGAATACGAAGGGATCCTTGCTGCCCTAGGGGAAGGAATTTATATCCGTGCAACTGTGCATTCAATGAAAATAATGTGTAGTGGTAGTACGAGTTGTAGTGTTGTTATGGGTCTAGTGCATTGTGAGATTGTAGATTCTGATTCTGATTCTGAGATAGAAGTCTACCCTGCAAACTGTAAAGATTAGCTTCTCCAAAGGAATATACTTAGTTGTTTTCTCACATATTTGGGTTTAAATTCCAATTAAACATAATCAGTACATGTCTTTAGATATATGGTCTTGGGTGTATGTTTTTCAGGGTATGACCGTGGGCGTGAAGTCGTACCTTGCCATATGGAGTGACAAAATACAAATAATCTCGGTGTGAAGCGGCTGATTTATGGCAACAGAACAGGTTTTGGTATAAAGAAATTTAGAAAATTTGAAGGCACATATAGAAGTGTGATGAATCATCGAGATTAGGGAAAGTGTGGTAAGTGTATGTCTCCTGGACATGCTGCTTTGGGCGTATGCCTCTGGGGGTATGCTTTGAGCGTATGCTTTGGGCGTATGCTTTGGGCGTATGGCTTTGGGCGTATGCTTTGGGTGTATGGCTTTGGGAGTATGCTTTGGGCGTATGCTTTGGGCATGTGGCTTTGAATGTATGGATTTGGGGGTAAGGATTTAGGCTAAAGCAACTACTGCGATATACATCATGAGCAATGTTAATCTAGCCCAGGGCTTATTATTGTGAGAGATTGTTTCCAGCTTCTAGACTACTATCCCATTAATCCACAAAGAGCAATCCAGCTCACTAAATCTTAGTACAAAAACAAATACGGAATCCGTTTTGGAGCTGGGTACCATAACAAAAGAAATTAAATCGTAAAGGAGTGTCAACTCTGGAAATTCAGGGCATAAAAAGAAGAAGACAATGTAGAATGCCGAGCAATAATCCAAATAAGGAAAAGTAGTCAGGTACTTGTCAGATATGAGAGAAAAAGATAAAGGCCAACTATGCATTCAAAGAAAGGAACTCATGATCGGGATACATGGGGAGGTGGGGCAAGGTAAGAAGGGAACAAAGGTAAGAAGCGCAAAACATATAAAACTTTGGCACGGGAGTAGGGAAGGAAACCAGGAGATGAGAGGAGCAGAAATAGGGGGGAGTAGAAACTCTTAATCCACGGGCTCCTTTTTCACACGGTGAGGCAATTGCTGGAGAGACATGTTGAGGAGAGCTTGTCTATCCATCTCGCGATCAATTCTATCTATCTCTTCACAGTCATTTCCTTGTTCCTCGGCGTCTTCCCTAGAGGCCGCCTCAAGATCAATGATAAGACGAGCGTTGCCAGCAAATAAGCGCTTTCTCATGGTGACGATGTGCTGAATGCTGTCCTGTTGATCATCCGGGCTTGTGAAGAAATCCTTGGAGGTCATAGCCCACCCAAGCAGCCTCTCTCCAATCTCTCAAGTGCTAGCACGGAAACGGTTTTCTGCCGCCTCGCCGTAAGGCCAACTGGAGGAAGATGCAGAGTCAGGACGATCAGGGTCCTGCCTCGTCCTTCCCAAACCTGAGCCAGAGGTTTCCCCTGCCTATATCATATCGACGTCCCCACCCTAGGAGCTGCCTTCCTGCCGAGAGACCTGTTGTTGAATCAAACATACCCCCTTTGGGGGTCCGCCTCTCTTCTCAAAGGTCTTGCCAACTACATCCTCGCCATGGCCACCGGTTTCCCGCCGGAGATGCCACCCTACCACATTTCTCCCCATTCTCACCCACCCCAGGCGACTCCGCCCTCATCCCACGGGACTTCGCGCCCCCACCACCGTTTCCCGTCAGCTAACCTTCTCGAAGGTATATCTGACACCAGGACGAGATTCCTGATGATCTGCAATGCTCCTGTTACCTCTTGACGGGCCTTGAGCTCATATTTTTGAGCTCGTTGTCTAGTTTCCTTTATTTTATATTTTTACAACATGAGAATACTTGTTTTTGTTGAAAATTTCAAATACGTATATGTTTGTATGCGCTGGAGGATTAGTTTTTGCTTTGAGCTTTGTTTGTTTGTTTATGTTTTTGTTTGTGGGTTTTGTTTTGGCCATATCTGATGATGCATGTCATTTCTTCTACCTTAAAACAACGAATATATGAGATAAAAAAAAAAACCACCCTGGGAGCTACTAAGTGTGTGAGGAGACCTGCCCTGCTCCTCCACTGGCTCCTCCAGGTACTCGTCGTCGTCGTCGTCGCCGTAGTCCTCATTCTCATCCTCGTAAGTCTCCTCTTCCCCGTAGACTTTATCAGAATCCTCCCAGCCATTGCTATTCTCCTCATCAGACTGGTACAGGTCAATGAAATCGACATCTTCATCCTCTTCATCCTCCTTCCACTTTTCGTAGATCTCTGCGTTGGGCAAAAGCCACTCAACTGGCTTAACAAAGTCAATCAAAGGCCTACCCTTTTCATCGAGCTCATCCTCTCGGACCGTCATATCCAAATCCCTATCCATATCATCCGCGGTCAACCGGTATTTAGAAGTAAGGTCTTCTCCGCTGGTAGGAATCGAGAGATCTGTTTGGGCTAAACAAGTTTGAATATTAGTAAAAGTATCCTAAGCTGACTAGACAGAGTTTAAATATTACTTACTTGGTTGTGGATTATTAGCGCCAGAGTTTCGCCTCCCCATTCTTATCTTAAACCTGATGCGCCCCGTGATAGACTCCCTCGTGCTACCACTCGCAAAGGTAGCAGCCCTTGCCAACCTCAAAGCTGATCCAAGACTAGTACCAACTGAAGTTCCCGCGGCCCCACGCATTGTGAATGAATGGCTTCGGGGTATCATTCTCACTGAACTGGTATTGATAGTATCGCCACCAATCCGCCAAGACAGCCTGACGCTCCTGCTCCCGAACCGCGTTCTCTTCCCCAATCATCCCCCGATCCACTGTGGCTTTGGTCTCGTCGTTGAGCACCTGGTACTCATCATATCTTCTCGCGAAATCACGGCGTTGTTTTAGGCAATTTCCTCGCTGTCCCTATCCACGTTCGAAGGCAGTTTCCAAAGGGGTGAGGCTCGCCCTATGCTCATTCCGGCGGATTGTTTCAGGATTAACTGAGTGGCCTAAAGTGCCTGCCGGAAGGGGTCTCCACTTATAACCGAAAGGCATTTCTGAGGGAAGTGGGTATTCTATTCAGCGCAGTTAGTTTGTGCGTATGATTTTGGGCGTATGATTTAGGGTGTATGATTTTGGACGTATGATTCGGAGGTAATGTAGGGGCAAATAAAGGAATGGCAATTGCAAAGATAAGGACCAACTTACTATTGGTTGTTGTGTGACAGCTTATATGCGCTGTAGCTTTTGTCCTAAGCTCTATCCGGTCTGGCCAAGAACAGAGGGGAGGCAGCTGGAGTGGGACAGGTATGCGAGAGGAGCTTAAAGGAACAGCAGCAGAACAAGAGAAATAGGTGTTTCTTCCTCTTTCCTGTTTTTTTAACGACCGAGTTTGCTTCGCTGATGGGTAAAAATGAGGAAGTGCGATTAGGGTTGAAGAGCAGAGCGGCTTCTATGTTGTGTTGATTGAGGGAGCATGGAGAGGAAGAAGATGAGATGGTGGTGAGAAAGAAGGGGCAGTTTGGCATCTCTTAAAAGCAAAAAGTGGGTCTAAGTTAACCTCTTGAAAACATCATCATGGTCAACCTGAAGTAAGGCGTCAAGCCCTCCCCCACAACGCAGGGCTAACCATGAGGCCTACCAAGCAACTGGTGAGAGTGAATAACTCCCCAATTCAAGTCCGCTGCTGACTTTCCGCCCGGTCATAGAAAACATATCATGGAAGCAAACTGTGTGTCTGGTGTTCTCACTCAAGAGGTTTAGCATACTATAGGTTCTTTTGGTGGTTGTGATTGTATACTTGATACCCGAACTGGGAATGTATAATATCCTGGAACATAGACTACCTTTCGTATGCAATTTTCAAGGAATTGGTATAAGGAAGGAATTGATAAGATGTGTTTCAGTAGGCTTTGGGTTAGAGTCTTACTTGACTTTGATCATTGTACAATTCAAGTGTACATATATACCCACTCTCCATGAACCTTACCTCTTGTGTACATATTGACTAGACATCATGAGTCAATCTACAGGGGGTCCTTGAACTATATGACGAGGTGTCTTGAAAAGTACAGGTTATGAAATCACTCACTCTCCTTATTCCAATCACTATAAAATATCTCTCTACCTCCATCTCCCCCAACACGCATCTTCCTCTTAGCAAGCCCTAATATCACGACTGTAACATGTGTACATGTTCCGGCAGCATTACACAGGCGGCAACGATGGATTTTCTATGTTTAGTTTAGTTTGATTTATGTTTGGTTTTATTTCACCTCTGGTATTGATTAGGATACCGGCAGCTTGCTATATGTTGAGTTTCTTTAGTTGGAACTTATCTGTTTGAATTCCGGTAAGGAATGGTCATGTATACCGGTGGTAGGCAGCAGGCTTTGTAGGGGTAAGCTATGAGTCTTTGAGACTCCGGATTAGGGGTAGCCGATTGTGGGACTATAATATCGAACTAAGCCTGAGTAGGTATCTTCGGAGATTTGTCTAAGAAGGCTCGTGGGTAACTAGCTCTTGTGAGAAGTAATTTGATATATAAAAAAGATAATCGAGTAAGATAAAGATATATAATATGGTAACTTTTTATATTGATAAAATCTCTTCTCCGGTGCTTGATTCTTTCTTGTAGCAAGGGAGGCACTTCGATATTTATATTCCGCATCTGAGTGTTCGCGGGCTAACTAATATCAACTAACTAAAAAGTGCGAACACTCTCTGACCCTGACAACTGTTCAACTACTTGCTTAGCATTATGAAGACATATACTATTTATCTCATCGTGAGGGTTTGTCATTCTCCTCAACGATAGGTGTGCAGAGTTCTCGTAGCCCAATAGATGCTAGCGTTGTAACTTTCTTCACCGAGTCATGTAAGGAGTGGCCAACTTCTTGGTTGTCAGACCATTCAATGCGTATGAGTTGTTAGACTAAATGCGCATCAGGTTTCGGGATGACTCTTGCTTGAAATCGCACCTATGGCTAATTGCGCGCAATGCCTCTCCCTTACTGACTGACTCTGAGTGGGAATGTTGGTCTCCACTATGCGTACTAGTGTCTAATTTCCTCATGGGAAAACTTGGCCTAAGCGTCCACTCTTTTGGTTCCCTCAGCTCTCAGAACTTTGAAGGCCTATAACTTTATGCGACATCAGCCGATTTGGTCCGAACCACTTGCATAATTTTCGCTAGGTTCTCTTCTCATATATCCTGCGAACAGCATCCGGTTGGATGGACGGCCGCGACGTATATGGTGTTATTGCGACTGGTCCCGGGAGGGACATTCTTGAGTGCGAGTACAACTACCACAGGTGCTGCAACGAACGTAGTGCTCCAACTTAGGGGCCGCAGGGGTATGATGGCCGTATTTTTGAGGTCTGTGTGCAGGGGTCTGTGCGCTTCGGAGGTCTGTGCGCTGGATTCCAGTATTCCATACATGGGCTTCCAATGTGCCTAACACTCCGGCAGGACTACAGGATTCCGGTGAAATGTACACTCACCAGTAATGATCGTGGTTGCAGGATAACTGATTACTGAAGGATGGGAACAACTTATGTACTTAAGAACCGTCTCCTGGCTAGCAGGAGACACGGCAGACTTCAGCGAGACACCTCGATTAAGAATATACTTGGTTGAATGCCGATCCTTTGTTCCCTTCGCTCTCTACCTGATACTCTTCTCCCTTTGCCTCTCCAGAAGCCTCCCTTGAGCCAAGCGCTAGCAGGACTACCGCCAGTCTCATTGTATTTAGTTAAAACAGGAGTAAACCTGTTACAACGACTCAGCTACTAGGGAAGCAATAGGTCCATACCCATACGCACAAATCCTCATACGTACAAATCCACATAGGCACAAATCCGCATACGCACAAATATACATTCGCATAGTCACAAGCTCATGCGCCTCCAATCGATTTTCTGTCAAACTCTCAGAGGCAAACACAACCTCCCATATTTCCGATTAACCTCCTTCCTCCTCTTCACACACTTTTCCATCAAACAAAACAAAAACACACCTGCTCAATGCCTCCCAAGTATCGCACAAATCAGAGTATCTTGGGCAGCAAAGACAGTGGCAATTGGGGGGCCCCAACTAGGCATCTTGGTCGGAAGAGAGCGGGGAGAGTTGTTGATCGAGTACAGCGGCTGGTGTAGTATCCTAGCGGCAGGGTCGCAATGGCGGAGATTGTGAAGTACTACCGGCATGGGGGATACCTTATCCCTAAGGCCCCTTTCTATCGTCTTTGCCAAGAGATTGTCGCAGGTTTGACACTGGAGCAACAATTCCGCTTGCAGAGGTCTGCTGTTGAATGCCTTCAGATTGCAGCGGAGGAGTTCTTGGTCATGACTATGACAGGTAAATTGAATTCCTATTCTGACATAATTATCTAATTTTCTAATTAATTACTTATAGCTGGTGCTTTGGGTGCTGCACATGCTGGTTGCATTACCCTTATGGTTCAGGACCTTAGGCTAGTTGACGATGTCATGCACGTCATGGCTAGGATGCCTAATCTGGCTACACGGGAAGAGAATAGACGCAATGAGAATCAGGATGATGGCTCAGCACCGCCCCCCCTTCCAGATGCGCACCACCACCACCAACCCCTTCCCCGCCTGTTCACCCGCCTCCGGGAAATGGCAGTGATAGTGACGATAGCACCCCCAGTGACAACCCTCGTCCTGCTGTGCGCCATCGCTTATTTAGTGACGCTACGATTGCTAGTAGAGCTGGTGGCAGTACTGGTACTGGGGCTGCTAGAACAGTTGGTGGAGGAGGGAATCCGGGAAGGAATAGAGGGGCTGTGACAGGCAGCAGCAGGGGCAGTAGGAGTGGTGCTGGGATAACTGGCGCGAGAGGTAGCGGGGAAGTCAATAGGAGTGGGAATAATGGCTCTGGAGGAGGCAATATGGAAGGTGCTACTCAGGCTGGTGGGAGTGCTGCTAGGGGTGCTGCGAGAGGCACTACTTCACATAGTGGTAGAGGAGAGCCGTCTGGAACTGGTGGGAGCAGTAATGCCCTAGGCACTCCGGTTCGGCTGCCTGGTGCAGATGGTTGGACTACAACTAGTGGAGTCTGTCGTCGCGCCGGCAGCGGTAGTGGGACTGGTTGGACTGGTACGATCCGGACCCGATCTGTGGGTGGTGGTGGCAGGTTGGGAGCTGGGCCTTGTGGGAGTGGTGGGCATAAGCATGTCTAGGGATTATCTTTACTTTCTGTTGTTCAATTAACTCTTGTTTTCAAGAAGAATGACCTTCTCTTTAAATGTTCTCTATCTAGTTATTTTCTATGACCTTCGTGAAGGGGGCTGGATATTTTATCTCTTCTGCTTCATGAATGTAACTCTAGCAACACTATATTTATAGGGCTCTGATGATGCATATGAATAGACGATCAACCCTAACCTTAAACTGAGTCCTGTGATCGACTCGGCAGAGTAACTAACTAATCGCATATAGCGTATGTTTGGGCATATGATTCTTGGCATATGATTTTGGATGTATAATTCTGGGTGTATGATTTTAGCCATAGAGACTCAGACTAGCATGACTGCTTTGGCAGCATAAATGCTAGATAAATAGAGAATGGCACTGGAACATCTGGAATCCCCATCATGAAATCAATGGAAACTAGGGTACATACGAGTTAGCTGCAAAATAGGGAATAGTTTAAAGGTTGGAGGTCAATTGAACCAGAATAGGAGAAGACGGAAGCTGCAAGCTGCAAGCTGCATTGGGGAATTGCAGAAAGGTGGGGCCCTGGACAGGGAAAAATAATTTACGGGGGAAGGTTCGGAGCCATGGACAGGTCGGGGGGCCAGACGGGAGTAGGGGCGGGTAACAAAATAAAAACTGCCCCGCCCCGGGCCGTTGACCGGGGGGTGTCAGGGAATGTTGCCGGGGCCCAGTAGGCCCCATAACGAAGGCTACTTCTGGTACTCAGCGTGTTGGCAGGCGAGAGGAACGGACCAGGCATGCCAATTTACCCTGGCATCCCTCTCGTTATTCTGAACCCAAGCATCCCCCTTGTCGTTCAGATGGTGAAACTAATGACGAAGAGAACGAAGACTATGCTGAATTCTCTACCAGTAAAGTACCCTTTGTAGTTTGGGAGGCTGCTCTCTACTGAACTTTACGCTGACGAAATAGAGCAGCAAGACACAGAGGTTATACGCGGTCTACCTGCACCTTCAAGCGTGTTATTGGACGTAGACCTCTCCTCTGAGTCTGATGTCGTGGAAACACGCCCTCACAAGCGGACTCATATAAACCTTGTGGTCCCGGCAAACAGCCATGGGAGACCGCTTGTTAGGAGACATTCACCAACTGAGAACCGGCTGTCTACAGGCTAAGTGCAGCAATTTGGAACGCAGAACGAGCACCACAAGAGGCTGCGGACTGAGCTGGCTTGGCAACAACCCCCCTCTCTCGAAGATATATCCTCAACATCGGAACCACAGACACAATCGGACTCCGCAAGTGCCACATCGGAAGGCAAGCTACCGCGCAGGTTCTGGAAACAAGAGTTTATCCCTCCTGAGAATATTCTTGTTTACAATGCTGCAAAACTTTATTTACAAGCAGAAGTCTATGCAGGGCAACCTTGGCCTTCGGTGGCTGGAATGGAAAACATGATCGAGACAGCTTGGGGACAAGCATTGGATCAAAGAAAGCAGGAAAAGGAAGAATACTACGGCTCTGGGGATCAGTGGCCCAAGGAACAGGCACTATCGCTTCTTCCTGATTCAATCTCATTAGAGAGAGTAAGTCCCCTAACCCAACCCAGAATGGCAATTACAATTCAGTGGCTAAAAGTTGTGCAAGCTGAAACGCCGTGTATCGGCTTGTCATGGGTATCTAGTTTCAGAAGCACGGAAAATGGTGGTGGAATGGTATAAGTTGCCGATCGCAGACCCAGTTGAGTGCCGATCCCTGGTGAAAAGCCTTCTCAAGGATGATTCATTTCTTAGCCAGTCAGTAGATCTTGGAGATGGTCCTCAGACCAGCTGGTTTACTGTAGAGAAGATTGTAAAACTGGTGCATACCTACTTTTTCGCCAACAAGGGCAGTCTGGGCTGCAAGCTGTATACGCAGAAGTACTTCAGCCCTCTGCATTGGCCCACAGTTCTCCTCGTATGCACCGCTCTTCGCTGCTCCTTAATTGACTACGAAGATACAGGGCATAAGTACTTAGCGGTGGGGGATTTCTTACAGGCAGTGTTTGGTGGTTAGTAAGTCATCTCTTAGGGTAAACAAGGCAGCTAATAGGTTAACAGACTACTACAAGAGGTACTATCAAACATATCAAAAGATGGGCCCACGAACTGCCACCCCCCTAGAAATCCACACCTCCGGTCAATTATGCTAACTCAATCTGGGGTTAGATGGCCGATGTGCAGAAGAACACAACAATCCATAAGATAGACAGGGGCGTGCAAAAGATCCTGTCACAGCACAAGGCAGAACGAATCGATACTGCTGGGTACAAGGATGAGATGGGGGATGACGTGTGTAAACTCATTGAGAGTGACGACAATACCTAGCCATGGTTTGCAGACCCTGTCTGGTAGTCCGCAGGTGAATGGCAGTTGGGACCGGAATGGTTGTCAGGAGGAGAATGGTGGTCCGCAGCGGAATAGTGGTCCGTAGCGGAATAGTGGTCCGCAGTGGAACAGTTGTCCGCAGCGGAATGGTGGCCCAAAGCGGAATGGTGGTCCGCAGCGGAATGGTGGCCCAAAGCGGAATGGTGGTCCTCAGCGGAATGGTGGCCCAAAGCGGAATGGTGGTCCGGAGCGGAACTGCGATGGCGGCCGAATTGAAGCCAGACCCTTTGGGAGTTCCAATCCCAAGTGTTCGGCTTCAATTCGGCCGCTCCAGTACTTTGTGGATCGATGGCTTCTATTTTTCACTATAATTAATATGTTTGTTGCTTGGTGTTGATGGTGAGCATAGCGAAATAGTCTAGACTTTTTGTATTAGATCTACCGGGGAGGATTTTCGTTAGTAATGAGTATTTGTTTATATATGTTATATATCTAGAGAACAGCTGTGTGTGCTAATACAATCACTGGGTTAAGTACGATACATATATGGTGCAACAGAATTGTGATTGCGGAACCCAGGAAACCCAGAAGGCCTCAGACCCAAGGCTGCACGAAATGAGTAAAAACATGATAGACGGAACGCGGACGAGGGAAGATCTGGTCCACGGTTAGACAACTACGGAAGAGCCACTAGAGGGCAGAGGCAGAACTGGGATAATCAGGATCGTGGCAAGGAAAATCGGGAGGCAAACCGCAAGTAAAATGCATGGATAGGAGATCTTGAGCAAGAACAAGTAGTGATACGAAAAGCGCAAAGAAGGGTCTGAGGACCATGAGGAGGAGAAGCGAAAGGATCAGGTGATATTGGGGGGGGGAAGGAAGGAACAGAAGGTGATAGAAATCAAAAACGCGTAAACTGGGGGACGAGGGTGACAGACCTGGATGGCTCTGGGCTGGGGCAGGCAGAGGTCTGGGAGCAGAAGGGGTATGTGAGGCAGGTGCAAGATAGAATAGAGGAGTCAAAGCAAGAATGTGAGAGAGCCAGGAGGTGGGAAAGGTGGACCAGAGATTGCCTGGACGAGGGAAGGGTGGACCAGACATCACTGGGATGAGGGAAGTGTGGACCAGGACCACTGACCGAGGGTACAAGTAAAACGGCTGGACCTTGGTGCTGGGTGGTGGACCAAGAGGTTCATGGGGACCAGGGGTAGCCAGGTGACTTCAGGACTGGCGAAAACATTTTGCTGATGTCTACTGTAGTAAGTTCTCACTGTCTAGAGTTCTTCTGCAAGTATTCACAACCTTGACAGTATAGGCTCCTGTCAGCGTCACCGGCAAAGGATTATTGAAGATAGTTCATGTTAAGGCTTGTTCTGAAAGCTGAAGGATGAATGCTAGATGGCAGTACTTGATTAGTTTGATCAAGTCACAAAAAAGGTGAAGCATGAACAGTTTCTGTCAACCAAAGAAAAATTACAATCCCACTTTTCCCCTTAAGAGTTTTCACCTCTCTTAAATAACTGGAATACTGCCATCTAAACAGTATTTCCCTACTCCCTAAGAGCATACCCAATACCTGAAAAACATATAAAAAGTCCCCCAAGCCACCTAGCCACTTTCAACTGTGTAGGTGGACTAGTTATCCTCGCTTAGCCTTTGCTGACTAAGCTTTCACTAAGACTTATGTCTAGTGACTGTAGGTTATATATTTAGGAAACAGCAGGATGTGCTAATGCAATCACTGAGTTAAGTACAATGCGCATATTATGCAACAGAATTGTGATCACTGAACACAGAGAATCCAGAAAGCCTCAGAGCCAAGACTGCATAAAACTAGTTAAAACAGAGTGGACGGAACGTGGACCAGGAAAGGGCTTGTCTGCAGTCTGACAACTACAGAAGTACCAGTTGAGGGCAGAGACAGAACGAGAATAATCAGGATCGTGCTGAGGAACATCAGGAGGCAAACTGCATGTAAAGAGGATGGATTGAAGATCGTAAGCAAGCACCAGGTGTGCCATAAAAAGCACAAAGAAAGGTTTGTGGAATACAGAGAGGAGAACTGAAAGGATCAAGTCACATAGGGGGGGGAAAGCAAGAAACAAAAGGTGATGGAAATTAAAAACATGTAAACTGGGGAACAAGGGAGATAGACCTGGATCATCCTGGGCTGGGGCAGGCAGAGGTCCAGGAGCAGAAGGGGCATGTGAGGGAGGTGCAAGATAGAATAGAGGAGTCAAAGCAAGGATGTGAGAGAGCCAGGATGAGGGAAGGTTGAATCAGAGATCACTGGGACAAGGGAAGGGTAGACCAGAGATCGCTTGGACAAGGGAAGTGTAGACCAGGACCGCGGACCTAGGGTACAAGTAAAACGGCTGGACCTTGGTGCTGGGTGGTGGACCAGGAAGTTCAAGGAGATCAGGAGTAGCCTGGTGACTTCAGGACCGGCAAAACCATTTTGCTATTGTAGTGAAAATAAGAGAAAAGAACTTCCCTGATTTATATTATCTCTTCTCTCTGCTTGTAATTAGTTGTAAGTAGTAAGCTTGTAAGTTATGAGTCTGAAAGTGTGATATTAAATATTATCATCGTTTCGTGTTTCACTGTTTAAATTTAAAATCTTTCTCTAACTATTCACAACTTTTTAGCCTCCCACTACTCTACCTCCCCTCATCTTCAATCCCTATCTCTTTCCTCCACCTCAATTATGCACATTTCTTTTTCAACTTGAAGCCTATACACACCACCATCCCTTTACCCCTCCCGCTGTTCCCTGCTACCAGCAATGTATTTGCCAAGTAGCAATAGCCTGAGCTCTCTGAAATAGAACCTAAAATCAAACTTTAATAAATTTAGCCGCCTATTATGAATAATATTAAAAAGGCGACGTAGGGGAAACTTGCGGACAAGAATTTTCAGTTGGGTGGTTGTTAGTAAACACGTGAGTAAGATTACTATTGTTTTTCTTTTACTATCTGCACTCCCTTGGGGAGACGACATCGTTGACGAAGTGACCGGCAGCGCTAATAGAGGAAAATGGAGTTCTAAGAAGGGTTGGAATGAATACGGTATGTGCGGGTCCTATGTAGGATAGACCGCTGGTGGTAAAAGGATAAAGCCTGTTAATAGGATATTTAATTTTGATAGCGAGTTTCAGATGCAGGAATCTGGACTTTTTGTTCGGGGGGGGCCGGGTGGGGGCCCCCGATCCGTTATTTCGTCCATGTTGTTATGTATCTTAGTTCAGGGCAGGGCAACTAGAGTGCTTGATGGTGATAGCCTATTCTATTCATATACTATCACTCGGGCAAATGTTACCGGTTACGAGGGGTGGGTGTACAACGACACAATCCCGGCTCCAACTCACATCAGACGTAGTTATTCTACTGCTCAAACCCCAGAGTTCAAATTACTAGCCTTTAAAAAAAGAGAAAAATACCTACCTTAAACCCCTCAATTTTTTCCGACCTACTCTCTGTATTGGTTATCATTATCCCCAGAAACCTGGAATCGCTCTATATGCCCTCTTATAAATTCGTACACCATGAATGTGACCGCCTAGACGCACCCCATTAGCTTCTTTTATCCGCCCTTACGCAAGGAGTATGGGGATGATGATTTACCTGTCCAGGGGCTACTCTCATAATTCTCGGTGTGATACCCTGGTAAAATGCTCGAAAGCCTTCATGTTTGAACATGTCTTTTGCAATGAAGGTTATTCGCTTGAGGGCGGATTCCCCGGGCCGAGCTTCGGAGCGCTGGAGTCTTGTTTCTAATGGGTGTTAACCGGGCTGTGAGGGGTACGTCCTAGCTGGGGGACGAACTGATTGTGTCAATCGGCGCATTGGACAATGGTCCCATTGCACCAGATACCAGCCCTAATAATAGATGCTGGTAACTGGGGAGTTCAGAAATACTTGGTTGAAGGCTGAGGGCGTATTGCTTCATATAAGTATATGCAGTAAAGTTCACTGCCTGATTTGTCGATTGCCGTAGAGCTGTTAATGTCACCCCTCGGTATAGCGTTCTGAACCCTTCTTCGCGTACAACGGTGTACGCCGCGTGCGCCGCGTTGCGGTATTTTGGTATGTCCAATGGATCTGCCATGGAGTGGTGTTGTGCTTGTAATCGAATTTTGATCACTAAAATGAGTGAGCACAGACCAAACCCATTGATTCCTCAGATCACCCACCCTCCATGGGAGTAACAACTGCAACAGCCTCCGTAGCTCCCGCCGCAAGCCCAGAAACGAACACAGCCTTGGCACTAATCTTTCCCGTTTCTGGGTAAACCTTTGCAAGGCCCTTGTAGAACTCAAAAGAAGAAAATCTGATAGCCATTTTCGGTACTATGCCGGTCACAACGGCTCCAAGACCTTTGTACAGACCTAACGGGGTTTCACGCTTGACAATTTCTTTTCCGACGACAAAGAAGCCTTTGCGCTTTACACCCGGTGCTCGGTTTCGGCGGGAGAGCTGCATGCGGACCTTGATTGTATCTGTAGATATTTACCGTTAGAGGTCCGCGGTCTGATTGGGAAGATTAGGGAACAAAAAATTACCTAAGGGATGACATGCTAGTGCTTCGCAGAGACCTGCTCCTCCTCCGGCTGTCCATGATTGTCAGTGCCATTCACGTATACTTCAGATGCCGTGGTTACAATACCTATTAAATGAACCGCAGCCGTTGGCTTCTTTTTACCATTCCCGCCCCCATTCCCGTTCTTCGCTGACATCTTTGCCCCGAATCTGATGTGCGCGATAGATTAATGGATCCTAATGATTTTAGAGATATTAGGTAGAATAGGTAGAGTACACAAGGAGAAAAGGGTTCCAAAAGACCAAAAGCGCAGATCTTAGAATATAATTTTGAGTGACGTGAAGAGGGAGCAAGCACTATTTAGCCCCCTAAGTTTGAGTCACACGCCAAAAAAACGCTATTCTTTAGTGAAATCTATTCTCCTTTCTCAGGGACAAGAAAGTCTATGATCCACCTCTCTGAATGAGCCGAGGAACCCCAAGGGAGGCTTTGAAGGTCAGGTGTTGTATGGCTCATGACCTAGAAACAGGGTGCAATTACACTTCATGATTTTGAACTTTGTCCTGTAGCTCCGGTCTAGCAAGGGGGGGTTGAATGTTTGTATGAGCTGGTGGGGCTGGTGGGGAATGATGCTAACGTCATGTCTTGCCAGTGGGTTTGGCTGTGCATGGCTCTTCTTTTTCCTGCGGCCCGAGGTTGGTCGGACGGGCGCAATCGGAAGTTTCCATGAAAGAAAGAAAGAGTAGAAAGCCCCTTTTTGGGCCTGAAGGGCGCTTTCACATGTCGAAGGATTGAGTACTGATCAATTTCGTCGATGCAACCAGAAGTATCATACTGTGCTGTATGTAACTTGAGGTTAACTTAACTGTGGATAGTAAATTGGCATGTGCTTCGTTGTAATAATACCCTACCGTGTAATACTGGTATTTACGATAGCACTCTGTTACACCTACTGCCAGTAATCCATGTGCCATCTGCAGCCAGTCAGAAAGGCTTAACTTTTATGTCTACCAGCCTGGGAAGGGTTGTGCCTGGTTTGACCACAGAGGAAGCAATTCCTCAAGCTTAGGGTGATATTGTCAGAACAGTCTACCGGATTTCAAATTAGCTCTTTGCCCAGTCATATCAGCGTCTGCAGCATTCCGTGAGCTGAATACCATGAATCCAACACTCTCGTCTACTCTCACAAGTGCGATGCCAGGAGTGATGTGTTATCTTCAATAGTATAATGAAAGTGGCTTGGTAGCGATTAATTCTATGCTGAGGCTGCAGGTGCTGCAGCTAGCGCTCACTCCTCACCCCGACAGACCATGCTCTTTCCCATCATCTCATCAGACCTATCATTCGATATCAACTTCAGCATTGGATGAGTTACTTTATGAACTCGATAACACCAAATACCATACCGGAGCGCGTATCCAGCGTCTGTGGCAGCTCAAGGAGTAGTGCAGTACCGGTATTTAATGCTGATTCAATAATTAAACACTCTCCGTCATTGTACAAGGCATCTTTAACGAGATTGTAGCCCTTCCACGAGTCTAGCATCCGAAATCTCATTGCTATATATGCGCAAAGACTTAAAAGCTATTCGTAATCCTGTGAAGGTTACCCTAAGCCTATCAAGGTTCACAGTGCTGTACTGTAGTGCGCGCGGCGATAGCCCCCACCAAGTTCCCACCAAAGAGCTACCGGGGCACAATAGCTCCGGAGAGGATTGGCTTCCCTCTACACCCCATTTTGACTGTGAATTTCAAGTACATTCGCAGCAGTGAGCACGGACATAGAGCTCGTAGGGCAACATCGAACCCTTTCTGGGCCTGTGAAAGAGCACTTGAGTCTCCATTCCATCCAGAATCGCTCCTTCGCACTCAAAAGCTGTGTTCCTAAGCTTGATTTCACCCAGGTTTTCTGATGCAAATGTTGTGCTACCGCCTCCTGGACGATCTGGGGGCAGCCCCGCACCTGCATGATTCACACCGCAACCCTGGTTCTTGACACTCGAGCAACCGTTTATGTCCATGGGTCAGGTTTCTTAGGGCATTGGGATCCCACCTTCTCGTCTCGGGGAAGTCCCCCATCCGCAAGTTCATGGGGTAAATGCTCCCGGCGTCCTCCCGGCGTGTGGTTTTAGACTTGTAGAGCAGCCTCTTGTGAGGAACTCTATCCCCAACAGGGAAATTTATTTTTTTCCTGATATTTTCTTCCGGTAAAAACAAAGTTGCCTTGCTCCGTCTTAGTCCCTAAACCCACACCGTCAACAAAGGTGTTCCCAGGCTTTACCCTTAAACTCGAGCCAGCTACTCGAGTATCAGGCAAACTGTCAACCATTGCAGGTTTCAAAACCTCCAATTTTCGGGGGTGCGAGACAAAGGGTGACGCGCTCGCTTGAGAACTTTTGCTCTCGTCGTGGGGGTGCAGTTGCCAAGAGAACCCCGAAACCCCCCCACAAAGCCCACTCCTTTTCTTTCCCCCAGAAACTGCTCTCGTGCTCCATACATTCCCATCCTCCATACCTTCACTAACACCGCTCACTATCTCTCCCATTGGTTCTAACTTTATTATACCCGCAATGGCTGGTCGTTTTGTTAGAGCCTCCAAATATCGTAAGCTCTACCCCTCCGAAGCAATAAAGCGTGCGTGGAGGCTGACAGGTAGGTCTCTTCAGGCCATATTTACGGAAGATCCACGAGAAAGGTACGTTCCCATCTCGACATTCCCGCAACCGAAATGCCCACAATGTGAACTAACAGCCAACAGGAGCAATGCTACGATAATCTGTAAATACTCTCCTTAATTTCCGCGTGCTTGGCATTCCTCAAAAATCCATCTTGACCTTGAATCGATTTGTAGCCACATTTCAAAGAATGCTTGGGATTCCAACATCATCAAAGCCAACCCTCAGTATCTCTCTGTCAATTGGGAATCTGGCGGAGGTGGAGCTTTTGCCGTCATCCCACTCTCCCATCGAGGCCGTCTCCCTGAACAAATTCCCCTCTTCCGGGGCCACACGGCACCAGTTCTCGATACCGATTGGTCTCCTTTCAACGATTCACTCATTGCATCCGGCTCTGACGATGGGAAGGTCTTTATTTGGACCGTTCCGGAAAGCTTCTCTGTACTCTCAGATGACGATAAAGGGCCAACCGATGTCGATCCTGTCTCCAAGCTAGCTGGCCATAGCAGGAAGGTTGGTCATGTGCTTTTCCATAATACCGCCGAGAACATACTTGCTACCTCATCGGGGGATTACAGTGTCAAGCTCTGGGACATTTCTTCGGGGACTTCTCACTCTACACTTAAGCATCCTGAAGTTGTTCAGTCGATGTCGTGGTCAACAAACGGATCCATGCTTGTGACCACCTGCCGCGACAAGAAGCTTCGTATCTGGGATCCTCGGCAAGAAGCCGCGGTTCATGAGGTTCAAGGACATACCGGGGCTAAGAACAGCAGAGCTGTCTGGATGACTGGTGATGTCGGGGGTGATAAGATTGCCACTACCGGTTTTAGCAAAATGAGTGATAGGCAGCTAGGTCTTTGGGATTTGAGAAATCTCGAAAATAGTCCGCTCAATGGGTTTGAGATGTTGGACACTATCTCCGGCGTCTGCATGCCATTTTGGGATGAAGGAACCAAGTGTCTTTATTTAGCAGGCAAAGGGTAAGAGCAAGTAACAATTAGATGAGGTGATCCGCTAATTGCTGGATAGTGACGGTAACATCCGTTACTTCGAGTACTCTAATGACGAATTTATATTCTTGTCAGAGTACAAGAGTGGTGATCCCCAGCGAGGCGTTGCATTCCTTCCAAAGAGGGGAGTCGCTGTAAGCCCACTTAACCTCCCCTGATCATAAGGTGGTACTAACATGCCCTTATTCGCTTAGCTTCATGAGAATGAAATCATGCGGGCATTCAAGACAGTCAACGATACATATATTGAGCCAGTCTCCTTTATTGTGCCCCGCCGTGTAAGTTTTGGCGCTCCAAGTAGGCTATTATAACAATTATTAACACCGAATCATACAGGCGGAGACATTCCAAAGGTATTATTGTGATCCCAAATTGTTCATCGGATAATAAAGTTAAGTGTAGATAGCGACATCTATCCTCCATGCTTCAATGGCGAGGCGGTGCTCACGGCGGATGCTTGGCTTGGTGGTCAGAACGCCGAACAACAAACGATGGACCTCGAAACCCTCTATAGCGGCGACGGGCAATCTAGTGCAGCACCAAAAATACTGAAAACACCGCCCACTCAGCCGGCGCCTTCCGTGGCTGCTAGAGCTGTTGCTGTGGAGCCTGTACCCACTAAAATCACCACTGCGCCGCTCCCCAAGCCCGCCCCGGAACCTGTGAAGGCTCCCATGAGCCCAGTCAAGGAAACACCTGCACCTGCCCGAGTTCCCTCAGAGGAGAGGGCCCCCAAGCCTATAGTAAACGAGGAATCGGCCAAGCCTACCGACAGGATCCCAGAACTGCCCAATCCGACACCTCAGGCTAAGCAGGAACCAGCCAAACAAGCTACGCCACCTCCTCAGCACTCAACTGACCCTGTTATTGCTGACCAATTGGCACGCATCACCTCGCTCTTAGAGCTTCAGACCAAAACCCTTGCCAGCCAAAACGAGCAACTTGCAAACCAAAACGAACATATTGCCGAGCTGACCAAGGAGCTCGACACTCTTAAGAACAAAGTTGACACTAAAGCGAACGAGGAGAGCGGCAGAAAGGACGAGATTATCCGAAAGTTAGAGCTAGAGCTAGAGGCGTTCAAGTCCAAAATCAGCGAGTGATGGTTCATGACGATCGTGAGAAAAAAGACCAGCGGAGTTTATCTGATATCTAGTGATTATTGTCTGCTTTTTAGATACCCGCCATAGTGAATAGGAGAGGTTTTTTCCTGTTTTGTATGTTTCTCATTTCTGTTCTGTGATGAAGTGTTGGAGAAATTTTGATGTTTTTTACGGCATTAAGCTTACGGACTATAAAATTATATAAAATACCACGATCAAAGCTCTGCATGTAGTAAAAATTTTGAAAGAAACGAAAGTCACTACAAAATCATCTGCTGTCATTCTGCGGTTTATTGCGTACAATACAGCAGATGTGCGGCCACCAGCTGCCGGCTTTAAGGACAAGAATACAATCAACACTTAACCTGGTCATAATAGTTATCAACTCCTCTAAACTACAAGAAATCATGCCAATCAAACCTCTACCAGAGCTCATGAACCGCATGAAAAAGTGGAGAATTTCAAGATACCGAGTATCTAACCAAGCATCGCCAAACCGAACAAATGCAAGCAAACCCCATATATTCGTAGAAAACCCGTCCAGTATACCGAATTCCCATAAAGCTCGCCAAGAAAATAATTCTGTAACCCGCAACTGATAAAAAAAGCGAAATAAAAATAATAATAAAAATCCCCAGCAACACGTTTTTAAAAGGCGACATTCTCTTCATCAAAAATGACGCTGCACCACTTCCCACCCCTCCTATTCCTAAGTTCACGAATAGCCTTCTTTAGCTCCCTCGCCTTCGCATCCCTTGCAGCCTTCTTGGCTGCCGGCACATCCCCTTGCTGCCTCGCGACGACTGTCTCCACGTTCCTCCACGGTCCGCACCACTCCACCTCCTTCAATTGCTCGTACAACACCCAATGGCAATTGCTCACATCTAGCCACTTCAGCCCGAGCAGATTTCTTGCAAGCCGCCTCATACCGTATGGCGCATGCTTGGTCCATCCAGCAAGTGATAAGTGAGTGATAGTCGGCGGAACGGACGCCGTGAACGTCAACAACTCAGAAAACGGAATTGAGGAGTCTGGATGTGCGAGCGATAAATGGGTCAGGTTGGGGAATAACGTTGTGTACTTCTTTTTGTCGGTGTCCTCCTTGTTGTTGTCATCATCCATCTCGTCCTCCCAAGACGCCGAAACCTCTGCTCGGGAGCGCTTGTTCGGGCGGAGGAAGCGCGTGAGTTGCGGGAGCGTCAATTCGGCATTTAGGCTCCTCGACAATTCCAACGTCGTGATGTCCTCGTCAAGGGATGTGAACAGCACTTTCAAACCCGAGAGCGTCACGCCGGTAGGGGTGTACGCTGCGATATAGGAGAGAAGCAGGGTCTTTACGTTCGGTGGCAGGTACTGTAGCCAATGCTGGTCGTAAAGGACGTGCTCCTCCCAGCGCAGGGCCATAGCTTTTAGAGCGTAGTGTAGGAGTCTGCGGTCGTCAATGGGGGTCATTCCTGGAAGGTATGATAACGGGTGTTGCACTCCACAGACTAGAACTCCTCCTCTTACCCTTTTTTGCTGCTCGGTGTCTTCAATTGGCTCC
The DNA here is from genome assembly GCA_003521225.1 of Tuber microsphaerosporum. Lineage (NCBI taxonomy): Eukaryota > Fungi > Ascomycota > Pezizomycetes > Pezizales > Tuberaceae > Tuber > Tuber microsphaerosporum. The sequence continues at coordinate 2,988 of QOVD01000668.1, read as the reverse complement.
CGGTCACCTTGCACTTCCGGTTGTAGCCAGGAAGCCGGCGGTGGAGGACCTGGTATCCTCCCCCTCACCCTTCCTCCCACCCCAGCCCAAACCGCGCCTCTCCGCATGGGGGGCGGTGGCGGCGGAGCCGCATTCTCGAGAATTTCTTGGAGAATTGGTGGGACTGAAGGTGTTGCCAGAGGGGGTTTGGCAGTGCCCGAAGCTTCGGAGCGGAGTTTTGCTAGGATTGAGTTCACACTTGTATCCCCTCCTGCTCCCGCCGTCGAGGAAGCTTCTACAGGAGGTTTTTTGAAGTAGGAGTGTGGGTCCGGAGTTGGTTTTGGGAATTTGGGTTTGTGCTTTTTCGTCATTTCGGCTTTGGTTCTTCTGCTTCTTCCTCCTCTCCCTCTCCTTTTTGGAGGGGACGATTGTGGTATTGGGATGGAGAATGGGTGGTAAGAATCCCGAGTGAAGCTTTGGTGTTTTGTGAATCACTATGTGAGTAATCTAGAAAACCCTAACCCATAGCGTTTTCGGCAAATCGCGCAGGTAAGCACAGTTCTTTTGCTAGCTTTTCAGGCTCGTCCTTCACTAAAACTAGTTCAGTGAACTCCGTCCCAGAGAGTCTATTGTAGCATTCAGGATCTACAGTTGCTTGTTTCTTCTAAACCAAAGAAGACAAATGTTTTTTTTTTTCTGCTACCCCGCCGATCGCGAACCCCACCCTAAGGTGAGGTCCAGAGTCGGATTCTCCCGCCTCGTAGCAGTGCTGATTTACCCTAAGGTCTTCAGTCTCCCAGTTCCCATAGGTGAGGTATCCTTCGTTCTCCTACCCTACGTGATGGATTGTTCAATAATAACCCATGGTAATGAGGGGAATTGAACTCCTGGGCTCCCGCTAATTGCACAGGAGGTTAATTAGTTCATGCATATTAACCACTGCGCCAGCTAGGTATTTCACATAGCATCACCATTAGAACTAATACTTATCCTGCCAGCATGTAGATTTTTCACACACACACACGGTTAAATGTTATAATTATTATACTATGATAGGAGTGTGAAGATAAGATTTTGGCCCTACTTGTACGAGAATAGCTAAAACGAGGCCTAAATCACTAGAATCTAGTTGATATATTACTAGAGAATACCTCCTATCAACACTCGCCGATTATTACTAGTATTGAAAGCTCTCCACTTGGCCAGCACCACCTCTGCCGCTAGATGTGCCCAGGCTGGATAGCTGTAAAATAGAGGAAGGGATACCGGTGTGGCAGAAACCCCCTTTGGGTGCTACGATAAGAGACGTCTACAATAATCTAATCGCAGGGGTCTTTATCCTAAGCTACTAGCAACAGGGAGTCTAGGACATCTCACTGCAACTCATTCAGCATTCAGCCTCCCCTCGAGAAATATCTGTTCGAGAAATATCCGTGTTTGCATACGATTTCCCTCGCCCTATCTCACCCACTCTCACAGCTACTCGCAAGAGAGAACCCGACCTAATCGAAGCCTTTCCCTTTTCCTTTTAAGAAGTGTCCAAGCTTGCATCTTAAGTGTGCTAGTGTGTTGCTCCCCCTTTGATGCTTAGGGGGAGTCGGGGACGTTTCCTTCTATGTTTCCAGCCTTACTCATAGCTTGTTAAGGGGAATGAATGAATGAATGGGTGGAGCAAGGCATGCTAGAAGCCTTTCCCTTTTCTTTTAATTCAAACTTAACCCCCTCGGTTCTTTCCCCAGTGTAAAAGCGTTTCGCTGCGGTTCGTTCTTTCCTGGATCCCCCCACCTTCATTTGTGAAACACGAGTGATCTTTCGTGATAGCGATGACAAAATCAGCTCCCCCAACTGTCCTAACAATAACAGCGAGTACGATACTCAAATGCCAAGATTACAGGGTGAACAACTGCCAGCGATCGATTGCTTATGATGTGTAGCTAATCCTGCTAGTTGTAAGGGGGAGGAAATTTTGTAAATATTAACTTATGGCTTATGATTTTTATATTTCCCACACATTCATTCGCGACCGCTTTTTTCCAAGAGGTCCTCTTACCGGTACAAGTACAAGTATCATACCAGGGGGGGACCATAAAACAGAAGGCCACAAGATGGAGGGAGACATTCCAAACTTGAGGAACTTATCGGGGGTTGCTTCACAGGGTATTGATTGCACAGACTCGATGGGCTCGCGCTCGACTTCTTCCAGCCCTCCGATGTCGTCCCAACGAACATTGCATTGGGTAATACCTTAACCACGGCAACTTTCATGGGTTGCTAACACCAAGAGCGAATCGGAAATTTTCCATAGTACGGTATGATAACTCCCAAAGAGTCAAGAACCTCGGCATCAATAGTGTCTTCATCAAGATCGATGAGATCCATCTTCTCATGAATCTGGGTACGGCACTGCCATCCACGGCAATTGGATTAAATCGGTATCTATTGGGTTACTACTCTAACTAACTTGGCTCGATATCATCATTTTTCTTGGTCACTCTCCCTCCTTGTTTTTTCTTCTTCCTCACTATAGAGCATAGCGTAGTACAGCAGGTAGGGCAGGGCGGGGCAAGGTAGGGCAGGGCAGGTCACAAATGAAACAATCCAGCCAATCAATCAATACATAAATATATAAATAAATAAATAAATAAACAATGAATAACCCGAAAGAAAAAAAAGATCACTTAACGCTCACTGTCCCGGATGAGATGAGATGAGATGAATCGTGCATTAAGCATTAAGCGCAATTACCCATTAGGCAGTAAATAAAAAGTGGAGCAAGTATTATAGGGACGGTAGGTAGGCAGGCTCCCACGGTATGCATATTACGATAGTTTTTTTCATAATAGGAAAAATCTAGCCATGATATAATAGCCAGAAATGGCTGGGAATTCTAATCGCGAATATAATACGTACGAGTATAGTATCATACAGTTCATGCGATGCCACACACTGCGTAATGTTAATACGGTACGATATCATACCCACCCCCGCGCATCTATCCATCCATCCATC
>QOVD01000667.1:0-42392 GCA_003521225.1 Tuber microsphaerosporum | reverse complement strand
ATTCCCCCCACCCAACCCCCACCTGCCAAGATCCAACAAACTACCTGCCCTACCGCTCGTTTCAATCCTTGCTACGATACTCACCCAATCGAAGATAAACATTGACATAATTAGGGCATCGCGGGATGGAAGCGAGGGAGGAGGAAAAGAAAGAAAAGGGAGAGAAGAAAAAAGAAAAAAGAGTCCTAGGTTACATTGTTCTCAAGTGCGATATGATACTCGTGCACATGCTGAGCACACGTATCATAGGCGTGGGATAGCGCTCGAGCATGGCACCGTGCCGCCAGTTTATCTATGATTCTGTCTGATACTGCGACGGGTGTGAGATTTCCCGTGCACGGGTCCATTGGAGGAAGGAAGGAAGGCAGTGGGAGCACTGTATGACGCAGATAGTAAAGATTGTAAAGGATCAGATTAGAAAATATGTTTCCCGTCAATTCAGAGCGGGAGGGAGAGAAAGTGTTTCAAAACGGGACGAGTCTTCTCTTTTTTTTTTTTGCATAGAGGCAGAGCAAACAGTGCAACAGCATGAAGATGGTGGCGGCCCTGATCCGTGTTTTGTGTTTTGTGTTTCTTTCTTTTTCGTGCTGTTTGCTTGCGTTGCTCGCGGGATGCTGCCGTTCTCGGGCGCGGCATGGTACGAGTATGATATTGTGATTTGCCAATATATTACAGTACCGTTGTTGAAACCTGGGAGATCCAGTTGGTCGGTTAGTCGGTCGGTCAGTCGGTCTGAGTCTGACGGTATCTTATTGGCCGTTTAGTATGCTGTCTCTCCATCCGTGGCGTTTCCCCAAGGTGATACAGTACCTCTCGAGTGTATCGATAAGTGGGGGCTCGAGCTTTTTGTCGTCGATCGGGGCATACTTTGTTTGTCCCGGGTGGGAAGTTTGGTACCCGAAAACAGGGATCAAGGAAATATTATGTGGTAAAGAATCTGTGCGTATCTGAGTCCCAATGCGAAATATTCCTCCCCCTGGTTTTGAGGGCCTCTTTCCTGGGACGGGCCCATAATACCCCTTGGTCTGTCGGGGCGCCCAAGGAATTGGTGGAATATATCTCAGCTTAAAATTCTAGTAGTTTATTTCTAGTTAAGGAAGGATACTTTCCAGATCTCGTTATTTTCTTGACTGGACCTCTTGGGCGCAGCGTACAATGGGCTGGGGAATACAGGTATCGTAATTCGTTTGTGGTGTTCGGTGTATAAATATAGTATTATAGTTATTGCATTTGATAGCTGGTGATATATTACCGACGGAACTAAACCCACGGGATGGAAGAAAATCGGGGGTAATGCAGAGGGGAGGTATAAATCAATGGGGGTAAAGATGGGCGTGTCGATCTCGGTATCAAGGTATAATTGGTAGCCTTAAGTTCACGCCTTCTTCACGTTTGGCCGACAGTCCAACTGATCGAAGAGGCAGACTGTGCATTGTGTTACAAGTATTCGACTATATAAAGTTATGATACAACCTGAAAATGCAGAATGCTACCGGGGGATCAATCGCTGTTGTATGAATTAGACGTGATATTATATTGGTGATGCGATGCAGTAGCAAACCCAACCATGATACAGCTGATAGCGCATCAATAGCAAGCCTCGCTTATGGTTCCGTGTATGCGGGTTTTATGCAATAGCGGAATATTTGCTTAAGACGCTTGCTTTACTCTCGGTTCTCTTCTAGTCCCACAGTCATAGCCCCCACCCAGAAGCAGAATACTCGTTCGTTGTCAACATTCTCAGCCGTCTTCGAGTTCAAAACCGAGGATTTCAAGGGTTTCTTTGAGACGAGATTAGGCTTTGGCAAGCGGTGCCAGGCCCACTTGCATCAGGATTAATATACACGTTTTGCGCTTCCCTTACAAGGTTGACTTGGGAGGGTTATATACCTCCTGCGTTGACTGTCGCAAGGGGATTTGTGGGGGGGGGGGGTTTAGGGTACCTTTGCATGAATTGTTTGAGCAGCGATCGTCGAGCTGGGGACCTTTTGCTAGTGGAGAGTAGGTCTTTTCTTGGAGAGTATTAGCTCACAGTTTTACCAACGTATTCGCTTGGGTGGGGCATGCAAAAAGAGAGAACATGCCTCTATCACAGTTGCATTTTGGCTCCGGAGTCTACGATATCTTGGTGAACCAACAACGGGTGAGGTTCCTGATAACCAACCAGAGGTTTGGGTTTGGGGCTGCTTTAGATGGCGTAGTTTGACATTTCGTGGCTTCTAAAATTGCCTGTTTGAGAAATGTTATCGATACGAACTGTTCGACATATACTCGACTCAATGACAAACCTCTCACGCTCTCTTATAATGCTTTCAATGCCTAGCTCTAGCCTTAGAATTTACTAATGTATACTGTGCCTATGGGCCAATATCGCCTATTGATCTTCAAAATGGTGGGTGCAGTGCCCACCATATAAATCAGGAACAGGTCAATATATTTTGTTTACTAGATCTAACTGTTCCTTAGTAGCCTCATTAGTAGCATCGTACCCTCCGCGAAACTTTTTGAGCTAGATCATTGCAGCGTGAGAGATACCGTCCCTGGGTGTTCCAATATCTTTCATAAATTGCCGTATTGCGGCGCCGCATTCGGCTTCGTTCCTGTGGAGCTTTGACGTATTAGCGTGGTATATAGTGCCTTGAGAACTGCCTCCTTGGTGATTCCTGGTGATTCCGGGTGATCCCTGGTGATGCACCGAAGCCTATCACTAGGATTTCGTGCCCCGCGGGCTTACAAGTTGGCGTCGGAGACTTGGGAAATATTCTGGGTATCCTATCTGGAAGAATTCGGGTTCCTTGTGCGCTGCGAGAATTGGTTGTATGGTTTAGCGCACCTTTATTCTGTTCGTGGGTCAGGGCTAATCATGGGGTAATTTCTAAGGAATCTATGACGTACTACTACAGTGTCAATAGTGCCGATGCAATGGGGATAAGAGTTCAACACCGAGGTCGATGAGGTTTCTCTACCGGCTAGCTGGGGAAGGGGGTCCGGGGCTGTCCCCATCACGAACAGATTGGAGTCCGATGGGATGGGGGAGACATTTGGGAGTAGTGGGGAAAGTTTGATAGGGATGGAGATAACTAAGCCGTCTTGGCGGGGTGGCCTGGACAGCCGAGAAGGGTGAGCAAGTGATGCTGACTTGTCTGATTGGCTGCTGCGACCACTTTGGTTTCTTGGCTTCCCTGGACGTTGTTGGAGTGAAAGGCGACGTTCTTATCATTCACGGGTGGCTTGGGCATCGAGGGGTAAACTTGCCTTATACTCTGGTGGGGTGCTCGGGCACAAGTATTGGTTACTTTGTTCGGTCCGGGTAGGAGGGAGGAGCAGAAGTTGGGGCAAATTTTAGGATATCGCTGCTGTAGTTTGTGTTGGAGGTCGGCCTGCTTGCGCTTGTACGAATGGCTTTGTAAGCATTGGGGATGGAGGAGATTCTGATTATAAACGGGGTACACTACTCACTGCTGACTGCCCTTGGTAGATATCGTAAAACAAGGATCTTCTCGCAATACCCTCGTATATATTATCCACAGACGTCCCCCCTTTTTTCGCTGAATCGAGGTCCTAGAACCTATAATGCAGGTATTTCCACAGTTCCTTGAGTGAAGACTAACCCTCCCCCGACTTGGACCTTAGGCTTGGGTTCCCCGAACAAGCGCATATTAGGGGAATATATCCTTAAAGAACCTTGATAACGCTATCAACCTGCTTCATGAAGCTCTTAAAGGCTAGCATTTAGGGAGTTTTGGCTCGAGGTAGGGTTAGAAGATCAAGTCGCAAGAATACTTTTCTGTCACTCGGTTTTTTTGGTGACGGGGGGTCGGAATTTGGTGTGCAATTGCTCTAATAAAGTGCAGAAAAGCTCACCATATATCCCTTCCTCGTTAGTGGGCCGGTAGGAACATACGGAGTGAGAGGCAAAAGTTATAACTAAATAAAATAGCCCGAGGGTTGAATCAGCACTCCCTACAGTCTCTTGATTGTATAGCTGTAGTGCCTAGTTTCTCTTACCCTACTACTTGTGCCTGAATACAGCATTGTGGTGACCTTCTGCTACGCAAGGGAATCTAGCCAAATGGTTGCTTTAAATTTAGAAAAAGCAGGGTATTATTCGGAACAGGCGACAGCAGGGATTTTAAAACAAACTGAGGGTAACTTTGCGGTTTGTGATTATGTAAATTTAAGTTCACGCAAAATCTAGTAGGAGTGGTGCCACCAGTTATTCCATAACCGAATCACCTATCTGAACCGCATTCCGGAGACTTTAAAAATCAGCTACTATAGTACGACACTCTCATCGTAGCTTAGAATGATTATGTAGGTGAATCGCCGCCCCATCGCAACCGATCCAATCTGATCTAATCCGATAAGCACAAAAACCCTTTTACGAATTCATGTAGTGACGATCATTTCCATCCGTCACACTTGTCCGAATCAGAACGTATCGGGACGGTTTGCCAGATTTTGCGGGGCGAATGTCTAAATGCTTTATCAATTGTTTGACCAACATTCGTGCCCCGCCGTTGACCTCTGGTGCCCGATTGAACGAATCGTGAAACGAAATAGTCAAGGCTAAAAATACATTTTTTTTGTGACCGGCGGAAAATATAAGGAGAGATCAAGTATCTCGATGTGGCCATGATTATCGTGCATTAGAGCAAACTTACGGACAGTGGGAGAAGTGAAGGATGAGTGGGTTTTTGCGCTCAAGGTTGTGGGAGAAAAAGGGGTTTGTGGGCCAACTAGGTGGGGTGGGGGGTTTACAGCGAGAGGGAGAGATGGGTGTGAAAAAAGCATTTACAAATGGTAAAAGAGTAACCCTGCCTAAAAAAGAAGCGGAGGAATTGTTCTGCTCGTTGGGACATACTCGATGCCCCCCAACGTCCGGGACATGAGCCCCGCGTCAGCGGGCCCAGCAAAATCCAGTGCCCGTGAAGCCATCTGCTGTGCCATGGGTAGATCACTTGGTTTGCCCCATTCCGGAGATCCTAAAACCACCGAGTATACACGGGGGTGCTATAATCTAAACCCGTCAAGGAAGCCGGGGGAAAACGAGACGGAAACTTCATTTTTTCCGCCCTCCCGGGGCCCCCGGCCGGGTTAGGTCGAGCATAGAAGTATCGCGCTTACATTGGTGCCGAAATTTTGCGATAGAAGAAATAGCTGCTTGATTCATGGGAACGACAAGGAGCTTGTTTGATATCGAAGGGTGAAGCAATAAAGAGCATTGCGCCGGCCCTCCGTTCACAATCAAGCACCCATCATCGGAATAACCACCGAAGGCCAAAGGTCAAAGGGGGAAAAAATATTCGTACACCAGAATAGTAAAAAACATGTCTGCGTTGCTTGAGGGTTGAGCTTGAAGCAGAGAAATTAAAGGTAACCCCTCATTAAAAAAACACCTATACAGTGCGGTAATCGCTCAAGTGAAAGAAAAACTGAAAAAATGCGGGAAATAGAAAAATACAATAAGGCTCTATTTGGCACGCCATAGAAATGGTGCTCCGACTTTAACAGCTTTTTCTGTTGAAAATGAGAACATCTCAACAAGGCACTTATTTGGTTATCTTAGCTTGCAGGCCCCCTACTAGATTTCCGTTTTCATCGCAGTTGTCAGTAAGGTGGCTTCTATGAGTAGTATCGGCCTTTTTCATGCTCTTTAGCTAAAGGGATTCAAGCTCTGGCAAAAATCGAATCCGTAAGGAAAAAGGCGTTTTTGCATCGCGGTGCGCCAAACAGAGCCTAATTTAATTATAAGACGAATGCCCAGTTAATGAAAGAACCCATTTGACCCCCAAAACGCGATAAACAGATAAATGGATCAATGTCCCTAACTATTCTTCAGGAAACTCCTCCGATCCCCTTTTTTTCCCTATGGGGGGCGGTGTCCACGGGGCGGTGTGATGTATGGCATCCCAGGACATGGGTAATAGGATAGGGCTAATCGTAGCAATGCGTACCATGCTATTGTAAAAGGGTATAAAGTCTTTCTAGGAGACCAGATGAGTACCCGTATCTCCTATGCCCAGGCCTGTATCAGGTCGCGTGACGTAATTCGGGCGTAGCAACTGCTGTGCACAATTCCCCATCTTGTCGACCCACGATAGCGGTGTTCGACTTCATCTGTCTGGCCTGTCCGGACTGACTTTTTGTCGTCCCAGTGGGAGTTTCACCAACCCCTCATGCCTACTCCGGGAGGCCACATGGGTAGTGTAATATTTGCACAATCCCTCTAGTTAATGTCATAAACTTTCATCTCTATTAAGGCTCTAACAAGATCAACGCCTCCGAAGAAGCATGCACAGTGTAAGCTCGTGAACAGGGAAAACCTGAGCAATCAGGGTACAAGAAGTTAACCCGCCTTAAAAGTAATTCGGAGGATATGTAGCTATCGTACTGACTAAATAGCTCCTGAACAAATGACCTCAAACAATCCAGGGGTTCTGTGTTTGAGCTTGCTTGAGCTTCCTTGATGTTCTTCGAGTCTAAATCAGGAGACAACCAGTTGTACAAAAAAAACCTCGAACGGGTATTATAATGATATTTGTTCGATGAAAAGAAAGAGAAAGAAAAAAGGCTAGGAAGAGATGAGAAAAGAAAAAGTGTACACCAAAATAATAGGGAACACGTTTGCGTCACTCGGGATTGTCCGGGCTCGAAGCATTGGAAAAGAGGTGCTCTGCCCACAAAAAAGCGGCTATATAGGAGAACAACCAATCAACGAAACAGAAAAATATGATTGAAAAAGACACAGGGTAAGAAAGAAAGCAAGTTTCTTGGGGGGGTTGAGAGGGGTTGTTTTATCAACATCTTGCTAGCACTCCAGCTGCCAACTGTCGAGCATAGCACGAATCAAAACATCTCTGTACGCATGTATCGACAGCTCTACTTGAGCCTCGAGCATGGCAAGAATCAAGGTATTTGCTTGATAACGAATCAACTGCTCCAACTCGAGCATTCTGACCATTTCTCTCGTTCTACGATGAGACTGAGTAGCAATGGCAAGTGAGGATGGGCCTTTGTGGGGCGCCTTCTTGACTTTCACCGTTTTTTCACGAGAGGTCTTTTTGGGGGAGCGGGTTTTTTGGGGAGAGCGGTTTTTTTTAGGCGAGGTTTCCTTTTTTGAGCGGCGGCTCGCTTTCTGAGTTGGGCTCAAGGTGGCAGAAGCTGCTGGGCTCGAGAAAGCAGAATCAGCTCTCTCAGCAGAAGGGATTTCCTCAGCAGAAGGGATTTCCTCAGCAGAATTGACTTTCTGGGCGGAACTCTTAGAACGAGGTGCCATTTGTCTTGTCTTTTTATTAGCTCTCTACTTTTCATACGTGCTCATAGACAAAATAAAGCAAATGCGATTTGGGGAGTTGGGGGGCAGGATATGATATCATACCTCAAGATAGATCTTATGGGGCAAATATTTTTAATAGAGGAGGGTAGGCTCTAGACAGAGAAGAAACCGAGGGTGTAGAGGAGGATACGTTTACGTTTTCTATCGAGAGGAGAATCGACGGCGCGGAGGGTAAAGGGAGAAGGCACGTACCGTGGGGGGGCGATGGGAGAAGCAGTCCCGACACACCAGTGACTAAAGTCTGCCCCGAGCTCTCTCCCATCCTCCCCAGGGCTCACCAGAGGACGCTCAGAAGGCCACTGAAAGCTCTATTAAACAACTGACCTAAAGCCAAGTGATAAACATGTATAATTAATGGATATCGTACAAAAACAGCGAATTAGAAAATATAGGTATCACCCTTTTTCAGACATCCGAAACGAAAACCTCTAGGAAAGCCACAGCCTTCCGTTTATCCTCGGCTGTTTTGTCTCCCCCTTCCTTCCGGACGATGGCTTCAGCAAATACTTCTAGTGCTGCGTGCTTAACAATCATGCCTCTCGCAGCCCCCAATATGCCAAAGGGTAATAAACCTTGGACCGGTGATAGAGGGCTTGAGACACTGCCTGTGTCCTTTGATGGTAACTGAGAGGGTATGGGCGACGATAGGAGAGAAATTATTTCGATTATGAAGCCTGTGAGGTATACAAATACATTTGCATGGACTGGTGAAAGCGATGTAAATAATTTATCCAGAACCTATAATCGAACACATGCGTAAGTGTAAAGCCCATCACATATCCCAGGTGGCTCATTTGTATTCACACCTGTTCCGCCAACTTTTTGTCCGCGCCAGCTTTGTATACGTCAGGCCATATCTCCTGGGGAACCACTCCTTCCCTAAGGCCCTGGAGCCATTTAAGCAATACGCCGGCCACAACCTCCACAACTTCTATCGTCTCAGGGGGTTTCTCGTCATCTTCATCAAACGAGAATGTGAGCGTTGCGTCGTCAAGTTCCAAATCCCTATCCAGGCATTCCCAAACACCAGCAGCGAGGTTTTCCCTCCTTTCCCCACCAACTACCCAGGTATTGCCGAGAAAGGGCCAGCCAGGCTTATAACTCCATCTCCCCTCCTCTTTCACCATCTCTCTCAAATTTTTGAGTAGATATTCCGTCATCTTATAGAGCTCCCTTGGCGCTGAATATAAGACTTCTCTCTTACTCCCTACACTCTCTTCCTTCCACCCTCTTATCCCGCCAGCTCCCTCGGGGATTCTGACAAGCTCCTTCAATCCCCTCCCGAAGCCACTCTGCAGCCATTCTCCTCCGATAGGTAGAAATACGTCCCTCCCTTCCACAACCCTGAGCACAAGGACATCCATGACCGTTTCTTCTCCCTCATTTAACGACCTCACGTACTCGAGCTTATTGATGAAGATAGTGAGGATGACATTGCATACTTCCCCAGGCTGTAGCTCCATCCCTCCCTCGCCTTCGATTCCAGCCCCACCTCCGGAAAACTGGACCTTCAACCACTCTTTCGCAACCATCTCTTTACCCTCTTCTCCATCGGGGGCTGGTCTTCCTACGAACTTGATTTTCGCCCCCGCGGTTCCAGTGTTTGCTACTGTCATACTCCGTCTCTTGATTTGATTGTACCGGACCTCTCCAAAGTCGACGGCTCCCTCCTCGTATCCCCCCCCACTAACTTGGTCGACCACAACAGTTACAACAGGCCTCCTTTCATTTTCCATCTTATCAACTTCTCTTGCAACCTCCGCGTGAACTTTAGCTTTCATTTCTGGAACTACTGATGGAAACCACACTTCGAACATCGAAATGACAGGTTTGTGATCTGATGACGTAACATTTTGGCATGAAGTATAATATAACTGTCGCAGGCCAATTTCTCCAGAAGGGAATCTGAAAATAGAGGTTGGTGTTTTGGCCTGTGGAGCCGAGGAGGCATGCGGTATCGCACTATCAGCCCTCGATACCACAATATCCTCCTCGTCCGAATCTTCCGTCTCGAAGAGGACCTCGTCTTTTAATATGCTCATTCCCCTCGATCTAGCTCGCCCTCTCCTGGCCTCCTGAGCTTCTGCGCCCTTAACCTTCCAAAGTATTCTATCACACCAGCTTGGAGCTCGGGCTTTCACACTAGAATCCCATCTTCCTACTGTACCAATGTCATACTTGTAGCTGGGAAGAAATTTTATTTTCCCCTCGCAGAAACCTACAAAAGCTTTAGCATCCTTCTGTTGTTTGTAGAGCTGATCATGATTCAGCAAGCTATCGATCGTCCCTTCCAGGGTCGGTACCGCCTCGGGATGGATTTCGCTCGGTAGGGGTGGCAGCAGGGGCTCCTCAAATTCTCTCGGGGCTTGGTCTATAGGGGATGAAGATGCAGATGGGCCATCTGCGTGCGTAGGTGGGAGTTCCTTGGGCATATAGGGGGACAATAACCTTCTTATATCTTCGTTCGGAAGTTCAACACGATAGTTGAGATCCCCACACCATAACAGGATATCAGCATCTTCAATGCTTTCAATGGTACTTCCACCGTCGTTGCCTGGATCCCCCTTCTCCCCTCTATCAAAGCCAACAAAGTTCTTCTCAACAGGATCGAAGTTCATTCGTTCGGAGATCTCTCCCGCGTCCCAGTTTCTCCGTTCCGTATTATTCGCAAAGGCTGCGAGGTGGCAGTCCACAAGCACTAGTTTTAATGTCTCGCCGATAACTAGCCTAACACCCACACCTCCCTTGTTGCCCATGAATCCTGTAGCCCGAAGGCCCACTCCCGTCCCTACTGCCGCTGTCGAGACCGAAGTGACAAGGGGCGACAGGTCTGGCGATACGAAAACCATGAGTAACAAGCCGACAAGCTGCTTCGAAGCCCTGCAGATGTAGCCAACCGGCACCGCTGCCTAAATACAAAACACCGTTACCTCTCCATCAATTGTGGGACAAATCCCCATGATACATAATCAAAAGATATACCTGAGCATGAGCTTCCCATTTCAGAGAAATTTTAGGATCCATATACTTCATGAAGCTCTCTGTAGCTGCGACATCGACAACCTCTTGCAGCGCCAAGACATAGATTCCGACCTCTCCAACATCCTCGTCCCCTTCAAAATTAAAATCACTCTGATCAAATAACCACTCTTCCAGATCCTTTTCGGTACCATCACACGCGGCAACGTTCCAACTCGCCACCTTTACCCGGATCTTCTTTCGCCGAAGGTACTCGTTACGTCGGGAGAGAACCTGCGTGCTGAGGTAGGCATTAATGTCCCGCTGATTGGGATATGCGGCTGGACTTGGCGGATTAAAACCAGCAGCATCCGATGGCACGGTAACTATCGCCATCTTCTCCTCTTTCTTCCCTTACCTCGAGATCTGTAGGACTAGCGGGTGTTTTCGCTTCACCAGATGACACCCAAAGCTGCGCCCGTGTTATCTCTGGCCGTCGAAGCAAGCCTCTGAGGGCGATTTACCGGTATGATACCGTATTATTCCCTGGCTGTCGCGATTCGTTTGGCTGAAGGAAAAAAAGCTGACGATCAATACCACAAACTTAAATCAGCCTTTGTTTTTGTTTTTTTCCCCGTTCTCTCCTCCCCTCCATGTAACTTTTTTCTCTCGTCCGAATGGCTGGCTGTACCGTACAGTAGTTGACGGGTGCAGGCCTCGGGAAATAATTATTAAAAGAGCGAATAAACGGTTTTCTGGTCGCTGAGCTTTTGTACTTTTCAACCGTCTCCGGTGGTCGTTTTCCTTGGTTGACAGGTGGTCAGCGGGTGTCAAAATAGAAATGCTCAAAAAGAGCTCGGTGGAGTTATGCTTTCACCCCATACCCTGATTCTTGGGCCCTAATAGGTTGGATAGGGTTTCCTTCTAGGGCTAAGGAGCAGCAGGGGTGCTTGTATCCTATGCATCACACAGAGCTTTAACCATATCGGTATTCACGCTAGTTACCGAGAGCCCCATCGATATGTCTTGGAAATGCCATTCACAATCAGTCACTCGGATGCCCAGAGACTTGCATTCTGTGGGGAAGCGGATCCCCGATGACAAAAATGGGAGATGGAGAGCCTTGAAAGGCCCAACGAGGAGAAAGGGGGAAGGGATCGTATTAATTCTTGCAACTAAAGCTTATTCGTGAGTAGTATTTGCCAGCCCTCAAATCCACGCTCTTCAATCAACCAACGTTGTGCAAGACAACTATCGGTACTATACAGTCTGTAATATGATGAGCAAAGCATCGTCATTCAAATTCCCAAAACCTCTTTAAAGCAGCAAATACCCAGAGCCCATCCACCGCGCTCAACCCGCTGGATCGAAGTTGTGCTTCTCTTAGCAGGCAATTAACATAACCACCACCACTGAAGGAAAACCTAAAGTACCCGTACTCGAACCTGCACCCCGCCCTGCAGCTCACCTCTCAAGACATCGCTGGGAGGGGAGGGAGAGGCCTTACCGTATGCCACCCCCTCGCCCTCCCCAAGCAAGAATGCCGGCATACAACCCGCGAATTCTAGAAGAAAAGGTTTAAACAAAAAACCCCTCACCCATATAATATCCCATCCCTCCCGACCTAAATAAGGGTCCCCAACCCTTGGGTGGAATCTGGATGGGCTCAGGGTGGGTCCGTTTTCTTTCGACCGAACAACTATGATAATGATAGACTAGACCATCTGTCAGGAGGCTTTTGAGTAAAGTAAATTATCCAAAAATGAAAACTTTGGACACGGCCGAAAGTCAAAGCCACAAGCTATGATATGTACACGCTGTTTGCAGCTAAAAATGCAGAAGAAACTAACGAGATTTGGCTTGGATTGTTAGTCCCACCTATGATACGTTTAAGAAAATTCCATCCAGCGAAAAACTCTGGGTGGCCAGATGGGTTCGATTTCGGTTCGAATAGGAATGGGGATTTGAACTATTATAGTCTAATTAATTAGCTTCCTAGTGGGTAAGTCAGACATTCGAAAAACCCCTCAAAAGCGCTGTGCTTTTTCGTCCTTCCGCGGCCAGAAATCTGGCCGCCCCTGCCGCTGTCGTACCGACATGTCAATACCCCATCTACCTATTCTATTCACCGGGGTAAGAAAGTTTACCTGAGCTTTTTAGAACTTTCCGTAGGAACCCTAGATCACGATCCTCTTATCCATATTTGTCGCTTTTTAGTTTCTCTAAAATATCGGTAATTCGAGAATGGGGACAGTTCAAGTGTGGCAATCGTGTATAGTCTAGTAACTAGATGTCTTCTACTAATTAATTACATCACGGCGAGAGCTCCCCGACCATAACACCTCTAGTAAAGATCTTAGGTTAACTCAAGACCATTAATCGCTCTAAAAAGCTGCTTAATCTATCACCGCCGATTAAAGGATAACATTAGAGGGGGGATGAGGGATCAGTGCTCGTAGACGCTAGTGCGAAGTCTCCCCGCATACCGTACTACGCCCAGCGGCTGCCATCCCTTGGCTCGCGGTTTTGGGGAAGGGTGGGGGGAGGGGATGCGGGCCTAAACTGTGGGGCAGGAAATAACATACCGGTACTCCAGGGCTTTGTTCGGGACAAGTACGTGTAACCATACTTTAGCTTCCCCGCCAGGCAAACCACATGCTCGAAAATCATTGCTAACACAGGCGTAAGCGAGAATGTACTCCTTCTTCCTTCCTTCCTCCGCCCCCTTGCTTGCTTGCTTGCTTCTTCTTCTTCTCCAAGACCCTTGTGCCTTTGTTTTTTCCCCCAGGCTTTGATCAAATTGGCCGAGGAACACTCGTCATGGTGGCTGAGCGAAAAACCCAAAGGCGAGGACCCAGCAATGTGCGGTTCTACTGAGGTTCTAGAAGATGGTGGAACCTTAAGTTAAGTACAGTACAGGGCCCGGAAAACTCGGCGGACGACCTGGGTGGGGCTGTATGAGTGAGTGAAAAGGCGGCTGTATATTTGGGGACGCTTTCTTTTTGGGTTGGTTATGGTTGTGTAGTGCGAGTAATATCATAGTTTTTGGAGTGATATGGGTGCCGTTATCAATAACCCCGGCACTGAATTCTTGTACTCTTTGTCCCGGGTGTGGTCGTGAAGCAGCACGGTACTCAGGCGGTAGGAATACTCGAGCACAGTTATGGGACGCTGTCGAGATTACCGGTATAGTACTAGTACTGTGGTGCCATGTTAGGATTATGGCTTTCCTAGTACTAGTACTATATGATATACACAGTTTGAGGAGTAGGAAGTCTATATTCCTAGAAAAACCATGATTCTATCAAAGATACGGCACGTGCCAGTTAGATAGAACTCACCATATGCAGAAAGAAAGATAACCTCCAGATGTCACCTACAGTATCCTATCCAATCATACCTCAGAACGCATACCGCAAGAACCAAAGTAAACCTTACCCTACTGTAAGGCATCCAGAATCTTTCCCCGGTCTATCAAAGATCAAACCGTGGAATTCAACCGCGGAAGGGGAAAAGAAAAAAAACTACCGCAGCTTTCAGCCCCTCCATCCCTCCCTCCCTCCATCCCTCCTCCATTGAGGCAATTAAAAAGCAAAGCAAAAAGACCCTTATGATATGATACCAAGAGAGGCAACTCCAACGTCCGAATGTGAGGTTTCAATAATTATTATGTTCTTACGGTACCCTATGTCAGCAAGTCTTTCTTTCTTTCTTTCTTCTTCTTTTCCCCCCCCTCACAGCACACGCACACCCACGCACCGACGCACCGCCTTTGATATCATATCATAAGAAAAAAGGCATAACCTCAAACCTAACGTCATCCGTCCTACTGTACTGTACAAGTACCAACCTAAACTATGACACAAAAACCAACCACGCGACAATAAGACCACCGTAGCCCGCGGAGTGAGTGAGTTGTGCACGAGTATTGGGGACTCCCACAGTCCGGGAACCGGGACCTTACTACTGTACCGTACTCACCGGTACACCGGTACACTTGCCCTCCGACTGCCGAGGAGATATCGTAGCTTGGTAATCGACCGCTTGACTAAGCGAACATACCGGTAATCTATCATAAGTGGAAGGCAGAGTTCTCCGTTCGGAGGAGGGAATAAATTCTAATAGGTTACCATAATAATATTATTACTTGCAGTATTGCATGATACCGCTAGGTTACGAGCGCATTCAGCCAATAGCAATGAACCAATAAGAATAGACAAGTTCCCCAATAACGACAGGTGGTCACTTTTTATTTTTCACTTTTATTTATTTATTTGTTTGTTTTGTTTTTTGTTTTTGTCTTGTTTTGTTTGTTTTGTTTTTGTTACATTGCTGGGGAACGGAGACGCTCCCGCCTCCGTCTTTTTAGCGGTGGAGCAGGAGTTCGCCATTGGAAGTTATGGTACCGGTATGGTGGGTCGGTTGTGAAGTTACAACACGTCGAACTCAGTAACTGGTAAATCGGTCACTTCAAAAATTCAGGGGCGAGTGGCCAAAGCAGGAGAAAAATTTATCAAGGCGGATGGAAGAAGAGGACAAGTGGAGAATTTAGCGCCAGAGGATATGACATTACGGTAATAAGGTACGAATGGTCTGGGCTATTGTGATAGGTGAAACAGAATTGCGAATAAATTTTGGAATTGATAAATCAATGCATTACGCGCGAGTTGATTGAAAAAAATATCAATTGCTTGATGAAGAAGAGAACAAAAATCTCTCACTTTTATATTTCTTCTCCAGACTCTTTTTTCCTTCTCCAAAGACCAGCTGAATGGGAAAGAGATAACGCTCTTGCCCACGACAAACCAGCTCCAGACGGGTACAAAAAAAGAGAATCAAAAAAACCCGCAGCTATAGACAGGATAGAGAAGAGAAAAAACCCAGCACAACACACCAGATCTATGCTACTCCACTTTGCCATGCTTCGACAAAAAAAAAGCTTGCCCCCTCCAAATAGATAAAATAGCAACCACCCCCCCCCCCTCCCCTCAACTAAACTCCATCGTGTGAAGCAAAAAAGATGCTACATGAAGTATACCCCCGAAACCCCCGAGTAAAAAGCTAGAAAACTGAGAACCAACCACCGCCGACGAAAAAAAAAACAATAAGTGTCCGAATAATAACACAAATCTTCACCGAGCCCGGTCGAAGAATATGAAAGTAAGATAGAAAAGCCACAAAACACCCATCTCATACAAACCCCGAGTCCGCCCCAACCGTACAAAGTCTTTTTTCGTTAATTTTTGTCATAGAATGCAAAGAAAAGAAAAGGGTATGAAAGTGAAACACAATCGTCAAGAACCACCCGAAGAAGCCGAAAAGTCAACACCGCCCAAGGGAGAAGGAAAAAAAAGTCCGCAAAGCAGCAAACCCCAAAATACCAACAGGTGAAGTTGAAGGGAAAGGAAATATAAAAGGGATGGCTAAAGAGAGCAGAGTAGCACAGATGCAGGGTAGATCGACGCAAGGAAATGGGGAAGGAATAGACAGCGAAAAGGTTAAAAAAGTGTACAGAAAACGGAATGGAGAAAATATATGCAAGAAAACCCCGTATGTAAGGTCAGGGTATTTCGAATATGCCGGGAACAAATCCCAATAGTTACAAAATGTTTGTCAACCCGACATAAACCCCACAACCACAGGTTGGCGAATAGGACAGGAAAAAAAAACTCTTCTCAAGCAGGAATGCTCTAACACCTTCGCCCACGGTTACCATGTTCCCACCATATGCCTGGAATCAAAAAATAATAAACGTAGCAAAAATTGATCCAGCACAATGGCGGACTCGTGAACTCAATATCACTAAGGTGAAAGGAAGAAATTAGACGGCCAAGTCTTCCCATCCCCCTCCGACCCACTCAACATCGTACCCGTCGTCATCAGCGTACCCATGATCGGATTCGTAACTCCAGCTTCTACGCTTGAGCTCCTTCTCCCTTTCAGCACGCTCACGCTCTTCCTCCTCCTCGTCTTCAATAACCCAATCACTCCAAGACTTGGAGACCGATTCGCTCTGTGGTTGTTGGAAGTGCACACCGAGGGCATTCACTTCCTTGGTAGCGGCAGGTGTCTTGATCGGAATTTTCTCGGTTCGAAGCTTGAAATGGTTTTCCATGGCCGTGAAAGAAGCACCAAGACCGGAATCGAGTGATGGAGCGACAGGAACGTAATAGCCCATATCTTTTGCGTAACGATCAGGGTCGTTAGCGAACATACCCTCGCTGTAGATGACCGGCTCCTCCTGATCGTGAATGATGGAAAGTTGGCGGGGCTGGGGTGTCATGTGAAGGGCTTGAGCCCACGGGAAAGAACCACCCTGGGCAATTTGAGGACTCTGTATAGATGGAGTGCGAAGAGGCTCGCGGTTGGCAGGGGCAGGCACGACTTCTCTATCTTCAGTGCAGAAGTCATCATCCAAACCCTCTTCATCAGTAGTCCAATACACAGCACGCTCAATGGCATCACGAACACCGGCAAGTGAACGCTTGTTAGGGTCGAGAGCCAAACAGTAAGAAAGGACATCATAGGTATCATATGACAAGGTCGGGAAGATATCGAAAAGAGACTCTCGGTCCAAAACATAATCGGCGAAGAGAGGATCACTTTCTGCGGGCACAACAAACGGGTTGCGAGCAAAGAGAACATTCAAAAGACAAATCCCTACAGCCCAGATATCCGCCTTCTCAGGGGAATATCCACCAATCGAGTCATATTGCTCTGGTGCCATGTAACGGTCACTTCCAACAGCTGACTCATCAGTCCACTCATCCATGGTTGCCAAACCGAAATCACCAAGTTTCATCAGCCCAGATTGGCTCAAGAAGATATTCTCAGGCTTGATATCGCGGTGGTAGACACCCTTGGAATGCATGTGCTCCACAGCAGCCACCAGCTGCAACATGAAGTCTCTGACATGTTCGGTCTCCAAGGGGCCACGCCCAAGACGGATGGCCTCATAGAGATCACCATTAGGGCAATATTCAAGAACGAGAAACGTATGGCTTTCAGTCTCAAAGGAATGAATTAGGTTGACGACGTTTGGGTGGTTGCCGACTCGGGCATGGAACTCGTATTCCTGGGAAAGCTCATCAATAGCAAACTCAGTGGTCGCTGCTGCCGCCGAGTTGGGTTTAGTAAGGCACTTGATGGCAACCATCTCCCCAGAGCGAATGTCCTTAGCCAAGGAGACCATTCCGAATGAGCCATGATTGAGGAGTCTAACCGACTTGAAACGTCTATAGTTACCCAAGCCATCATCAGTATGACTCCTCAGCAGTGGCCCAAAGAAACAATACATACCCATCAAGAAGGACACCCTCCTGGAACGAATTTCTCATGCACTCCATTGGTAATTCGAGTAGGCTGATTGGATTTGAAGGGTGAGTTGATAATTGGCGATTGGTTTGTTGTTTTAAGGATTACAGTATAGATGAACGTAGTATAGTAGCAGTAATAGGTTTTAAGGCTCGAGAGTCGATCGAGTCTGCGCAGAAATCCAGAACAGTCTATCGGCGGATTGGGGAGACCGCTTTCTTGGTCATACACACGGGTGGAATGTTCCTCGCTGAGGTACCAAACCTAGGGATTCAGAGAAGGAAATTCTCTAACTTTGAGACAGATACTCAGATCTGGTTGAACAGTGGGATGGGGGTAAGGAGTTTGTGTTGGGTTGCAGGGCAAGAACGAAAGGAAATCACAATGTTTAGACCGGTAACTCCAGACGCATATAGGCGGTACGTTCCTGGGTTTGACAAAAGAAGATTGAAAAAAGATGTCGTGGGCGGTGGCCGTGTGGGTTTGAGAAAGAAAAAAAGAGTGAAAACTTATGAACGCATGAGAAATGTTGCTGTGAACTGTATTGAACCCATTCCCCGGTTAGTATTGTGTTCCAAATATGCCTCCACTCCTTTCACTTTTTATCTTCAAGTAGTCCCTCGCTACCCCTGAGACAACATGTGTATATATATATTATATATATATTATATATATATATATACACAGCCAAACATTCAAAGGGAGATTCGGAGATATCAAGCCAAGGTGAGACTTACGGATCGACGATAAGGAAACTCGTTCAGTGATGAGCTCGGTTGAGCTCGAGGGCGGTAGCGAGCAGTAACTCTCCGAAACTGTGGTTCAACAAGTGTTTACAGAGAACGGATTACCAGGTGTCGGAGAAGCTAACGCCCTACTGGAGAGAACGAGTGGACCTAACCCTTGGCTATCGATTCTCTGGATTCTCTGCAGTGTATTTTGTTGGCTGCTTGTTCTCAAGGCTTGCGTGTCCAGGTTGCGGGCTAGTTCGTAACAGTTGAGTCGGAGACGAGTGAGTGATAAGTGGAGATGGTGGTTGTGGTGATTTCGGATGAAGGGGGGTATATTGAAGGATCCGGTGCTGCAATGGGAGGTTGAATTATCAGGCTTAGCGAAGCTTTTCCCCGTAGGACACGTAGAAGAAGGGTCTCTAGCTTATGGATTGCAGTTTGATCGAACGAAGGAGGGAGTGAGTGCGGCGGACGAGAGAGGATGGGGAAAGGGGAGAGAGAGAGAGAAGAGGAGAAACCCCCAGGGGAAACAACTCGACAGCTTTGAACAGATCGCGGTATGGTGACAACGCAGGTGAGAGGAAACGACGATAAAGAAGAGGGTGGAAGAGATGAGAAGAAGGGGCAAAAATGCTGATATATGGAGTTGGCAGCCGGCGACTGGGCAAGCCCAACCTGGGCGACCCGGGTTGTGTGGAAGGTGCCAGTGTGTGGATGGGATGGGGTGGCTGTCTCGTTCCTTGGATTTCTCAGGTATTCGTCCACTCACTTTTTTTTTATTTTTTTATTTTTTTTACACCATGGGCAGTTCTGCTTGGAGAGCAGGAAGCAAATCCTGAAGGAGCGAGCGAGCGGGCGTAACACAGCCCAGCCTAAGAAAACTCTCCCCACCACCCACCACCACCACACGCTGGGCTCTCCACAGCGAGCAAGTGAAGGCAGCCCCTTTCCTTTCCTTTTTTTTTTCTTTTCTTCTTTTCTGTCATCCATCTAGTTCATGCTCCAGAACACTGCGCCGTTCGCTTCACGAGTACAGTACTAGTACAGATTATTACCGTATTATTACCCATCAGAAGAGAGTCCGTACGTGACGGCAGAGGAAATGGGTGCATGTTCGGCCATAACAGAGAACGGACACGGTATGATAGGTGAGGTGAGTGTGTGTGTGATGGCATGTACCGGTAGGAGACCATGGGTGGAGGTTACGTGGTGATGCACTATCCCGTTTATCGCCTAGCGTCTCGTAATGTTACCACCTTCCATCATGTTAATCATGCAATAAACATTAAAATGACGAGAAGGGAGGGTGTGGGCCTCTCGTTCATGATAGGCTATCTATTTCAGAACGCTGGCAACCTCTCAACCGCTTCTGGGCATGATCATCCCTCTGGCCCCACTGACGCGCCAGTTCTACGCGGGCCAATCGTCTCCCTCTCTCGCTCTGGAAGATTCCCTCATAAATGATCGAGGCCGAAAGGTGTCCGCGTCTGTGTGCCCACACCCACGCTTTCTTTTTCCAACCCTTTGAGCAACCGTTAACCGTGATGATGGTTCAGGAAGTGGCCTTCCGCCTCCTGAGTTTCTCTCCATCTCGTTCTAGGCACAAGTACTAGTACAGTGCTCGAGTACTGTAGTTCCGTCATGTGCGCCTGTTACAAAAAGGCTACGGTATCATACCTGCCCAGCCCAAGCCTGAGTTCAAGCCCACTTGAGCCCTTTTTGTGCTCTATCGGCAATAGCAATTAATTACCGTGAAAATAAGAAAATAAATCCTGCCNNCCCCCGAACTTCGCATCCATTTTCGGCGTTTTCGGGCGGAACAGAAACATACCTGTGGGTGATTCCCTCCCGAACCACCGTGAACGCGTGGGCAGCGCTCACAGATATCAAAAACTCGTGGAACTAACGTTTCAAAGAGTCAAGACCTCTCTCTTTGGCGAAAGAATGCGATGCAGTGTCGTCACGGCACGGAAGCCTAACCGCAACACCTGGCACGGGCCAGACGGGAAACAAAGAGAAAGTATCGTAAAGGTTCTCAAATATATGCCAGAGTTTGACATGGTATTATTGCCTTGAGCACAAACGGGAAAAAACTTGTTGTGATACACCATACCGGCAACCTCGAGCCTCTACTGTATCATAATATCACGATTGTTGATACTTGTGTATGCCAAAACCATGGATGGATGGATCTCCTCTGCGACATAGAGAGTTGCATGCTATTCACCAATCCGGAAATCGACAGGTAGAAATCCTGCGATATTTTTCCTCACCTGCCTTGCCTATCCGGTAGAATCCTAATTGCATATATTGCCTATGATATGATCTGCTAACTCAGCACCTCAGTTTCTTCCTGAGAGCCATGGTCGGCGGATGGACAAGATTCTCCCATAATCTAAAAAATAATACTAGTGAACCTTTTTTTTCTCTTTCAACGAACCCCGAAAACTATTGTAAATTTCCTAAAGGTTGCGAAGGGAAGTTTTCCCGAGCTTGACCGCGTAATAGCATTCACCGGACCGTACTGAAAGTTTCGCTCCGCAGGATCAGATATACTGTGAGTTCTCAGGTTCGGCTGCTTGCCAAGTGCTAATTAAACAGAGAGCTTCGAAAAAGAAAAGAAAAAGACTCGCAACCTTTTCTGTCCAGCGAGTCTTTTTTTTTTCTTTTCAGAAAATCTACAATAATAGCGTGAAGGAATGTGGTGGTGGTGGTGGTGGTGGTGGTGCGTTTATTTTCTGTTCCAATTTTTTTGTTGAGGGTTTCGAAGCAAAAATTAATACCTGAAACCATGTCCGGCATGAATTCACACCTCCTTGGAGAAGAGGGAAAGCAGGGGTGGTTCATACTGTATCGAGTTCAATTTACTTTGATGGGTGCTGCCAATCGCGATCTAGCATTCCAATCCCAATAACAAATACCCTCTTTGGAAAAACTTTCTCCTCACGCTCCTTCGACTCGTGCTTCCTTCGCTCCTCCCCCCCCTTCATAGCCCATTCTCCGCAGAGTGAGCTCGACACTTCTGGGACCGGCAGACCCTGCCCTCCACATGACGATCCCAGTCCACGTATGATCAGTCACAAAAGGGTCCCAAACACCAACAATTCCCTTAATTCCCTTTTCCAAATGGGAGAAGCACGAAAAAAAACTCCGAAACAAAAGGGCAAGCCATTTTAGAAAAGTTAAAAAAAGTAAAGATGCGAGAAGAATAACGGTGATACCGTGCCTTAATTAGGCAACCTGATCTTCTTAACACGTTAACCCTACGTCCAAAAACAGTTTTTGCTAAAATCAAGGGTTCAAAAATAATTGAACCACCCAGAGATGCAGAAAGTTGTTGTTCTGCAGTGAGGAATCTCACAGCATACAGTACTTTGTACCGTACCGGCACCAGCATAATTACCATACCGGTATCTGAGGAAACGGGGTGGGTAAGAGAGTGTGCAAAAAAAATAAAACGGTCCTGAGTGTTACTGCACGTTTTGATACAAAAAAGCCAATTTACCGCTTTTTTCAAAACTTCATAAATAACACAAAAAAAAAGTTGCACATCACCAATGGTTCGAACCCCAATTCCCCATCCATCCTCACTCATGTCATCCTCATGCCGCTCTTTTCAACAACAGAGAATTCCATACCCTTGGTCATACCGTAAGGTCAACTGATTGGCTGGTCTGGAGCTCCTTCACAGCTTCTCATTTTGCTCATCAAAGTTCAAGTGCCATTCCATTCCATTCCATCCATGCACCCACCGTATCCACCTTTTTTCCCCACAGTTTCACGAAGGAAGGGGGGACTTTCCATTCAGAATACCGGTATCATACGCAAGGAATGGGAAAAAGGTTTTCGCTAACCGCTGACGGGTTTTCTTGGCTCACGTAACTTATCATACCGTTTGCCGTGAACAACCACATTCTTCTTCTTCTTCTTCTTCTTCCTTTTCCCCCTCCCCCCCACTTCAAGAGGAAAACAAACAAACCAATCAGTTTATCTCTCTTTCTCCCTCTCACCACCGGCGAGGAGGAAAAGGGGGGAGAGGAGAGGGAAAAAAAAGCGATTATCATCATACCGGTATTTTTGTTTTTGTTTTGTTTTGTTTTGCTTTTTGTCCCCCAGCTTATGGTGCGCGGTAAATCCCCCGAATGATGGGGAACGCACGCTCTTGCTCGTGCAGCAGACTAACTCTAACCTATGAATAAGTTGAAATCGTGTGTGTATCATAATACCAGATATCGTTGCAGGGACAGCCTACCGGTACTGGAACGTATGTAAACATCTGAGGAGCCAAGAGAGCTAATTACCATAGTTCTCTGAGGAAATAGAGTTCATGATACAACCGGTAATTTATTTCTCCCTTAGAATGCCAAGTTTTACAAGAATAAATAAATAAATACCGGGTTCTGTTTTAGAAGCTCCAAGTTGTATGAGTTCCTACTTTATCTAGATACGTACAAGTATCTTTGCTGTACGTTAAAGGCGATACCGGTAGACTAGCGCATCTCTCCTTTCCTCCTCTTCCATTCAGGGTGCACGTACCAGATCGACAGCAAAGGTGGTTACAGTGATAGAGCGGTAGTTGAAACCTTTCTTCTTCTTCCTATCATCCCCATGATTACACAGATAGCATCGCCTGGCTATCGTACATAACATTTAGAGTAAATATAGTATACACACTCTCCTTTTCTATGGGGGAAGGGAGGGGGGATAGCGCTGTGCCAGATTTTACGATAAGAGAAGAACAGAACAGAAGATTACCGTAACAGACAAGGGCGTGACGGAAATGCCCAATTTCGATGAGGCCGATTGTCAACTTCCCTGATTAACAACGTGCTCTTTCTCACTCCCTCCCTCCCTGCCTCCCCTTTCTCCCTATCTTCAAGTACAGTCAAACCTCGCTATCCCGGAACTCGATAATACGAATACCTCGCTGTCTCGTATGAAATGCTATGAATTCACAATGTTTTCGCAGCAAAACTTGACCTGTTGTCCCGGATCACTCGTTGTCCCGGACAGATTCTTTGGATTTTGGTCATCCGGGATAGCGAGGTGCGACTGTAATCAATCCCCCTCCCCTCCCTCCCTCTCTCCATCCCAAGCTGTTTGATCGCCATGTGTTATGCCCTGCAACTACCGATAACCCTTCTTTTGTCCTCCCCTCCCTGCGTTTTAAAGTAACGGGGGTGGATGGAGCGCGCGGAGGTGAGCATATGCCAGGCCAGGCTACGGTACTCGTACGGTAAGGCGGCCAAAACCTGGACGATCTCAATCGTTCACAATCTACGATTAAGCACCTGCCTTCAATGGTTCAAGTTTAGGTAACTTGGGTAACTAGAGCCTAACGTCTCTATCGTGCTCGTACTTCTTTTCGGCGTGAGGGGAGGATGAACGGGGTTTACCAGTATTCTACTCGTAGCGAATTTTTTCTTTCTTTTTTTTTCTTTTCTTCTTCCGCCGAAACGTTCGAGATGGGTAGCGGGAAATTGTGCTCGAGTTATCATAGCATTCAGCACAGCACAGCACAGCACCATCCTCTCTTTCCCTGCTAGTACAGTGCCCCGTCAATGATCAAGGTCAAACTTTCTTGTGCTCCTTCTCTCCCATCTCACCCCCCCCCTCGCCTCTCCAGGCCCTTTCCCGGCACCCTGCCCATTCATCCCATACCATATCGTAGCTACTATCATACCATATTACTACCTGCCACTGCTACGGGTACTGTTACACTGCTCCCTACTGCTACTCGAGCCACCCACTGCCTAGCACGAGTACCGGTACTACCGGTTTTATGGAATGATACTCGTGTTAATACCTCTCCATCACACCATCACCATCAGATAAACAGGACAGTGCGGTAAACTTCGGGCTAAAGTACCAAGCACTGTAGAGTACCTCCCTCAACCCAACCGCTAGCTTAGGAAAGCATTACCAGTGATGGAAACCCGTTGACATCCCTTCGCGAGGTGTACTCGAGTACGCTTCCGAGGTTGTTCTGGAACGTACCCGAGTTCACAACCTGTCCAAGCAGGATACTCGTGCAGTAGCTTCACACGAGAGATATCCACGAGGTCATCTGTTTCACTTTCTTTCTTTCTTTCTTGCACCGACCACCCCCCCCCACCTCCCCCACACAATCCATTCGTCAGCATTTATCACAACAAATTACCGGTTCATGGCGCAATATTTTTTGTTTTCTTCTTTCAGAAGGTATCATGTTACTTATCCCCGGTTCGAATATATCCTTTTTGTGAACTACTACAGATATGGTATGGTGTCGCGCGCGTAAAGATGTCATACAAGTACCGGTACTTTTATCGTAGAGTTGGCTACCGTACCGGTATTGTGGAGGGAATAAGTTCGCACTCCAATCATTCCCCTTCCTGCCCCTCCCTCCGTCCACAGAGCGAACTAGAAATAGAAATACGGTACTTGTACCATAAAACCAACAAACGGCCTTCTTTCATTCTTTCCGCCAGCAACAGAAACCGCACTCCCCAGCCGGGGAGAAGCACCAGCGCTTGGTCTTCCTTGATTCTCGTTTCAGCGCGCTAACGTTCCCCACAAAATCCGAATCCGAAACGAAGCGAGCGCATGGATACAGTGCTCTGGTACAGCACAGTAGAATACCCGTCCCGCTTTTTTATTTTATTTTTCTTACTTATTCATTGGAGGCCGGAATGGGGTGATTGGCCTCTTGAGGATGTTTTGAACAGAGGAGGAGGGAAAGGGGGTGGAAAGGAAGAGTCGATCTTCCAACCCCACAATGGCAACACCACCACCATTTTCTCGCCTGACATAACATGATCGGTGGTGTTAGTGGGGTGGTATCATAGCAATGGAGAGCATAGTCCGTACGGTGGATATTTTGTAACGCGTTGCTGCTGGCTGTCCGGTATGTACTCGAGTACTCGAGTACGCTTTTCCCCGCAATTGCTTTCTTTGAAGAATGAACGAATACTCAATGCACGTTCGTTTCTTTTTCGTTTGAAGAGCCTTCCTCTTTGTTGTTATTACCTGTTTTCGTTTGGAGGCAATTTTTGTGATTCATTTCGCTCACACTTAATACACCACCTTCTTCCCTCTCAAATTTTCTCGTGATAGACCAATCCGGTTGACTTTTTTTTTCGCTCTATCGTGCATTTGAACCATCATAAAATTTCATTTCATAGCCGCAATCACTCTAGATCAGATACAAATGATATTGTGGAGAGGAAATCCCTCCGCTACTCTCGTTGCCTGGGTACGTGCAGCGCGTGAGTAGAATGCGCCGTACGGGAGTACGCCGATATCCTGCCCATACTCGAAACAAATCTGCAATCCCACGTCACCATTTTCATTTCCACCGATAATGAAGCTAAATATGAAGGTCCTCAGTGTTCCTTTTCCTTCCCCGCGTTGTCCCACTTATCTAATCTC
Source organism: Tuber microsphaerosporum (assembly GCA_003521225.1). NCBI lineage: Eukaryota > Fungi > Ascomycota > Pezizomycetes > Pezizales > Tuberaceae > Tuber > Tuber microsphaerosporum. The sequence continues at coordinate 16,640 of QOVD01000667.1, read as the reverse complement.
AATTTTACCAACCCCCCCCTCCGTTCCTCGTCGCCTTTCCCCCACCCCCTCGCTTCTCTCTCATTCGGGATCGCCCACCGACAACCTAAACCAAACCTCAACTGCGCAGAGCGGACAACTCAACTGGCATTTCCTTGGGCAGTAGTTTATTTTTCTTGATCACAGGACCTCCTCTTCCTGCGTTGCAAAGCAAGGCGTGCGCTTGCCCATCTGGTGTACTTAACCCTCTAGCTCCTCATCTGCTTGACTGGCGATAATAGGTTGGTTGTCGAGGGCGGGGGTACAGTAAAAGCTTTAAGAGACAGTCTCTTTTTCTCCCGGTCGCTAGGAGATTCCTAAACTGTTTCGAAAACACACCTTTTGCCCTTCCTTGATCCTGGATAAAGTGGTATCGGTAGAGTTATCTCGGCTACCGATAGGGAGCGAGCGAGGGAAAAAAACAAGGGCAAAAGCAAAGGGCCGACGGAAGAAGAAAATAATAACAAACACCGCTAGTTACCACCCACGATTAGGGGGGTTGGAGATGTGTGTGAGATGGGAAAAGCTCGGGCCCCCTCTTCCTCCTTGCTGTAGATAAACTTCGAGCCCCACCGAACTCCCCCAAGGTTTGAGGAAGCCCTTTGCAAGAGAGTCCAGTCAAAAAGTGAGGAGAAAGGGGGGGGATTTCATGCAGTATCTCCCAACTCCCCGACCGATGGAAACTCGTCATGTCGTGCCAACGATCTTGGAATGAATACTCACTCTAGCGAAAGCTTCTTTCTCACGACGTTCTTTTGATTCTCTTCCCAGGGAGCCTGCAGCTCCAATGTCGTACGATATGCGTAGTGTCATAAATAACTACACGCATAACACTTAAGTCCTATTTCCGTCAGTTTGTTGTCGCTGTTGATAAGAGGGGAGGGAAGACATCCCAACCTCTCTTCATACCACTTAACTACCGTATGTACGAACGAAGTACGTACAAGTATGCGTATGCCATGTTCCAAGCCTCCTCTATCTTTTTCACATCTCCCCCAATTGGTCGAAATCGGCCAAGCTCACCGAGGCACTTGTTCATTGATTAACCTGACGCATATAGGGTGGTGATCCCTGACCGGGGCAGCATTACTAACTTAATGATGACGATGATGAAGGAGGAGTGAGGGATTCCATATGCTTTCTGTATCTGTGTGGTAACTTGTAAAGCGCTGCTTGGCTGTCGTCCGGTAAACTAAAAAAAGCGAAGCATTTTAACGTTCCCAACTAATGAAGAAGCTTCAAATCTGTCAGTGTCAGAAGCCTGGGGAAGTGATATCACTACACCGAGTAAAAAGCCTCCAACTTTCTGGAAAGCAAGAAAGAAACAAACCATTGGGATACTCCCACGCTACCCCCATCCAGCGCCTCGCGGAAGGAGAGGAAAAGGAAAAATCGGGCAAGAAAAAGAAAAAAAGAAACCTCAATTGCGGGGAATGCCTCGATCGAGCAAAATAGAACGGTCAGGGTGCACTCACATCACCGACTGCAAAACAATCCGCCGATCCTTGAGGGGAGGAGGTCCCTGGAGTGAGGAGAGAAAAACTCCAAAGTCCCAACATTTTGACCATAGGGCCAAATGTTGTATCCTGCGAAATGTGCGGATGCCATGGTCCGAGTACTGATACCGTGCTGTACATGCCGAAAGTGCAAGAACAAGAGACGAGGCCAGAAGGGTGCCCAGCGAGCGCCTTCCGTTCATAGCAGACAAAGAAGCGAGGCAGTGCCCAATTTCTATGCGAGTGCCCTTTCTGTAGGCTGCTGCCCATCGGTTCGAAGCCTGCAAAGCCTGCAAAGCCATCTTATAACGTATGATCCCCCACTGTTGGTTCGGGCTTCACGATCACCGCAAACACCGAATGTGCCGTACCGTCAATGAGGGCTGAAACTGGAAGGCACGAGGATGCAAATGAGAGAGCAAGATGAAAGTGTCGAATCGGCTCCCGTCGAGAGATCTGCAGGAAATAAGGACTTTCATTACGTTTCTCTATAGAGTAAACCAACGTTGAAATGCACCACTTGAACCCGTAAAAAGAAGAAATAAAAAGCCCCTTCAAAAAAAATACAAAAAGTAAAGGACTAAGCCTTTTGATAGTTGTGAAGTGAGAAGGAGAGAGAAAGACAGGGGGAAAATGTTAGAAAAACCACACGGGAAAAATCAAACTAGTATGATTAACCCGAGGAGCTCGATTGCCCCCTTCGTTTTATCTGATGAGTGCTTTAAAAAGAAACCATTCGATGGTATGGAAAAAAAAAACTGGGAATGAAAAATAAGTACTAATGAAAGCCTAAGAGTAAGCTCTTTTGTCCCCTTGTAGAAAGAGAACCTTCCCAAGATATTTTAGGAGATGGATACTCACGCTGTCATCACCATATTTAGTACCATGTCTCCACCAGAGAATCTCTCAGCCCTCCAGCGAGATTGCTCGGGCCCATTCCCTCCCCTAACTTGAATACACTCTCTACGACCGAAAGCTCTGTGGCAGTAGTATCAAGACCTGTCCACCAAGGTTAGTGCTTGAATGTTCCCGACCCGCTCCACTCCTAGGAAGACAAACCAGTGACAGCCATCCAATCGTTAACGACCATGCCCGCACCCACTACCGGCGATCCACGATTAAGACTACCGGCAACGAGTGGGACCTGCAGAAGTGAAGAAAGCTCGTCCTGGTCCTGTATTGACGTCTTCGGGTGCACGATTCCGCCTTGATTCGAAAGTGAGCAGTAGGACCCCACAAGGACATTCTCTACACGCAAGCGGTGATAAGCATTGGAGACAGCCTATATATCACAGATGGGGCGCGGGAAATGAAGGTGGAGTAGTACCAGAGATAGTTTGCCTGAAGACCTCAACTCCTAAAACATCCGCAACAATCTCCTCTGTTTCGCGTTCTATATCAGGATGAACCTTTAATCCCCGATCACAGCCCGTCCCTCGTCAGCCCACCAACCCCCAGATCTATCAAGTCCGTAGGATAAAACTGACCAGAGCGACATGATCGTTAGCACAAATGACGTTACCAAGGGCCGATAACCGCTCCTCAATTCTTTGGATTTTGACGGTTTCTGGAATCGAATTTCTAAGGTGCTGCAATTCCTGATCCGTTGTCGATGTTGGAAGCAACAATCCGTTCCGATTCCTAAGCCAGATACCCCCATCAGTCTAGCCCTGTAGCCGTTCCCCCCACATTTCAGTCCGTGCTCTCTCGCCGGCCCATCCATCGGTATATCCCACGTACCCGGCGGTCAACCTTCCAACAATTCTAGTACCGGCGATCGTAGTCTGGCAAATGGGAATGACATCTGCAAGTTCGGCTTCGAAAACACTATCCAGACGGCACCTATCAATTTTGCTTGCTCCCCTCACTCCCCCAATTAACAAGAACGGACCTATAAAAGTTCATTGAACCGCCAGTGGCGACAAGTGCATAAGAGTTCGTCAATGTGGCAAAAACACCAATTCTACTCAATCTGTCAGTTTATCGGTCATCAATGTCCGAACCCTCTCTCCCTCCTCTTCTTTGCATAGGCGACTGTCAGAGAAACAGTAGTGTAGAAGATAGATCATACTCATTGGAGTTTTCGAACTAAAGATACCACCTTATTATTAGAAATGTGTCCATCAAAATAGCCCCATGTACGCCAGGGATATATATATGAACAAACCTGAGTTCTAACAGCCATTTTCTGTGTTAATTAGTTCTGAGTTCTGCTTCGTGCGGAGTAGGTTTAGCGAATGAATTAGTTGGTGTTTGCAGCAAGCAGAGGTGATGATGAAAAATTGTTCTGTGGTGGGGCGGGAGAGAAAAGAGTGGTGAGGTGCGGGGTTTTTTGTGTAGTGGGGCTTTTTGTTTTTGTGAAAAACCCTACCAGTGCCAAGCCAGGGTTAGTTGGGAAAAATATCAAAAAGGAAGAAAAGGAAGGACCGACCCAAGATTTAAAGACACTCCTAGGAGCCGAGGTGTTATCTACGGTGCTGATTTGGTTGCTACTGCTAGATTGATACTGCTACCGGTACTTGTATTATACCGGTGCTTGACTCCCAAGATGTGAGTCGGGCTTGCCAAGGATTTGGAGGACTCATCGACTGAGGTTAGAGTCATGTCTTATGTTTCGGTGAAGGGGAAAAGAGTCAGATTTTTATGAAACTTGGTCAGTGGTATCTCGGATTGCGCCAGAGTCTAAACTTGCGGTCGAAATATTTTCGTGTGATATGGCGAATGCGTGAGATAGAATTTTCGAGTATGATAAGTTAATATATACCTGCTGGATGGAGGAATGAGTGAGGTTTGGTGACCGATGTGTTGAATCAATGTTGCAGCTAAAGCAGGGTTGCTTGCTAAGAAAGTCCCGATTTCTTGGCTCTTTGTGGGTAAGTGGGCAGGGCTTTGGGGTTTCTAGGCTTAACTACTGTTCTTGTTGAGGTTCGCTCGCAGTGATTGAATCCGGTCAGCTTGCCACAGTATGGATCACCGGTACGGAGGACAGATCTGTGGGAGATGCTTCTCCAAACGATCAATGATGAGGATTGGAAAGCGCTGATAACGATAGAAGCTGCTGATTTACATGCACTCAAGATTCCAATTTTTGTATGCTCATAGTCGACCCCAAACTTCACAAGGAGTAGAGAGATTACATAGAAAAACTAAAAGTGACTGCTAAAGGGAAATAGTAATAGTAATAGTAGTTTCATAAAAGAGAATTATGAAAAAAGGGGGACAAAACGAAAAAGCGAGCCGTCCAGCATCAATCATTCATGCATCACTCCCACACTCTCAGGAAAATTTCGAGTTTGAATTTGGTGTTCACCCCATATTTAGATTAGACTAGGGAATGCGGTAAAAACGAGGTATGAAGGGGAAGAAAGGGGAAAGAGATTTAACCTTCCATGTCGTCGTCGGGCTGCTCGAACAAAAAGTTGGCTGCGAGCTCTTCATTTTTGTCGCAGGCAAAGTACGCTTGAATGACCATATCTCTGTCAAAACCAAGACGACATAACTGGGATCACCATTAGCCACTGTGGATTTCGACCTAAGGGGTCAAAATATAGAGGAACAAAAAGAGACTTACTCTCTCAATAGCGTCTCTTTCTTCGGGAGTAACTGCGATTTGATTGGAGCCCGGAGGCAATGGCCCACCCTCGTCATCACCCGCATCCTCACTAAGCAGCTGCAGGAAAGCCTCAGGATTCTGGCTGATCAATGCTGCAAGCTGTGGATTCCCAATGCCGACTTGTTGCAGGATTGGCTCAAGCATCTGTGGCTGCTGTTGAACGACTTGACGCAATTGTTGAAACTGAGGATTGTTTCTGAGAAAGTCAAGGTTCCCAAGACTAGCGGCTCCAGCTCTTCCCTGGCTAGGAGCACTTCCGCGCTGGCTAGCAGCGGCAGCGGCGGCCTCAAACAGGTTGATGTTCTCAGGCTCAGCCCCTTCCCCAGACGCGCTACCACCACCAACGGCAGGAGCGGTAGCAGGAGCGGGCCTCGCAGCAGGTTGGGCCGATTGCGCTGCCGGGTGTGCGGCGGAAGACTGGGGTGGCCGCTCTTGTGTAAGGTGTTCGGGGATACCCTGAAAAAGTATTAACTATGTGGAGATCCCACAGATTGAAGTAAATGTGCAGGGTGTATGGTCCTGTCACTCACATTCAGAAGGTAGTCAACAGCTCTATCTGGATTAAAAAACGCTGCACGCATGGCTCTCTCGATTTCGCTCCTCTCAAAACCCATCCCCATCATATTAACAATAGCATCTTCCCTCTCACCCCCCATTGCTAATGCCGATGGATCATTGAAGGTAGCTGGTGATAACGAAGCGAAACCGGCGGTGGCGCCTGCAGGAGTTGGTGTCTCTGGCACAGCGGCCGAGGTTGAGGAGCCTATCGCAGCCTGAGCCGGGGCGGAGGGAGTGGCGGGGACAGAACTTTGGGCTGGTGTTGACGGCGCTTTCACTGGGGTAGAAGCCGAACTGGAACCAGCAGCAGAAGACGAAGACGCAGCTTTGGGCTTATTTAATTATCAGTTTCTATCCATCAAGTGCCTCGTATATGGGGACAGAAATACTTTATTCGATATCATGCATACCACAAATCCCTTTTCTTCAATTTTGTAGTCTCCAACGGTTTTGTCATCTTGCAAGATTTTACCTATCACCAAAGATCATATTGTTATTTCACAGGACTTCTTTTATATGGGAAGGCGGAAAGCTCTTACCAGAGTAGATGAGCTTTTGGGCCGCAGCATCCCATCCTTTCTCTTTGCTAATTCTTTCCTTCACCTGAGAAATCTGGTTGACGGCCGAGTGAGTAACTTTTGTTGCATTTCATTTCTCGTTCAAATAAGACAGGGGAATCAATAATTACAGTATCGGCAGGTTCAGCATCAATGACAAACTTTTGTTGTTTGAGATCCTGTGAGAGGAAAGGAGTGGTTAGTTGTATGCGTGGGGCTATGCGTCAAATTTCGATATTGCAGAACAGCGGGGCGTGCAGGAAGGGAGGGGCAACATACCTTAAAAGTGAGCTTCATGGTGATGGGAAGCTGCTAAAGACGGAATAGCTGAAATATCTGTTGCTACCGGGCGTCCTGTAGATGATAAAGATGGAAGGGGATGGGAAAAGAGATGGAGAGGGGGGGTGGTGGTGGATGAAGCGATGGTGGGGTGGTGTATTGCGTTGCTAGTTGTGTTGGAGGAGTTAGGGTGAGAGACGAAGCTCGCCCGACTGGTAGCACAGAGACGTCGTCTGCCGCGAGGGAGCAGTGAAACTGCATTAGTAAGCAACATGCAGGGTACTCGAGTAGCATTTTCATTTTTTTGCAGCTAACTAAATTTGTGGTTGTTTAGACGGGTCAGGATCGACACAAGATATTCAGAAGCAGGGTTCTATAGGGGATCGCTCAATCTTTGGTTCATATTGCAGAACTAAAGAAATCAATGGAGCATCAGGGCTTGTTGATATTGATGAGAGGTCTAAATTTACAGTACCTGTACTCGAGTAAAAAGTTATTACTCGCATGACAACCAAAGCTTGGCAGTGCACGGGCACGGGCACAGGCGTTGTTTGTTTTGGTTTCTCCACGTCCGCAGGGGCTTCCGGAAGATCTCCGCTGCCAAAAAAAAACAAACACAAACACAAAAACTCAAAAGACACTGGCTTTCCCCATATCCCCTCCCCCCCCGAAGTGGAATACCGGTGTGGAATACCGGTGATTGTCCCCTTTCATCCACCTATCTCATAATCTCATACCCGCACACCCTCTCGCCAAACCCTTTCCTCCTCCCTCGTCTCCAATCTCCCAATCTCCCAATCTCCCTCTCTTCCTTCAATAAGGTTCCCTACTCCCTTCCTCCTCATCGCCTGACATCCGATCTCGTTTCTCCCGAGTCCCGGGTCTTGCTTGGTCTTCTCATGGCGTAGGACACAAGCATCTTTTCTATTTCTGTCAAGCCTCTCCCGTAAAAGGTGTCGAGCCCAGATCTTCTGAGGTATCACCGTCTGAGAAGGGGGAGCATACGTCCCCAGCTACGCCAACCACGACAGCCATCTACATACCGTACTCTTTCTCACGACCCTATGAGACCCGTTGATGATTCGTATCCTCCCCCCAACCCTCGGCCTCCACCACTTCGAACACTTTTTTTTTTTGATTTTCCTGGCCCCCTTTCTATCCAAAACTTCCCGGACTGTATTCGAATAGTATCGAGAAACTGTCCGGGATCATTGTCTCTAGCCCTGCCCACTCTTCCGCATCATGTTTCTTCAACCTTCCCACCAAGCCCTCCGTTTCCTAGGCCTCCTTACCCTGCTTCTGTCGGCCTGTACAGCTGTGTTATTCGTCCTGTATTCGATATCGGCCGTATCAATCCATTCCGTTCTCCTATCCTCATGTATCACTGCTACAGTAGTCAATCTAACAACCTGCTTGTTCCTGATCATAACCATGATCTATGGCTCACCCAAGCGTCTGTGCTTACTCGTGGGTATCGCATCTACGGTCTTGGCAGGGATTGCCTCCGCATTTACACTCGGCTGGCTGAATCTCCGACCCGAGGGTTTACCTAAGTTGATGTACGGTCGTGGGAGAACTCTCCTGATTGTCATCGGATTTGCACTGTTTATTGCATCTCTGATTACGCAAACTATATTCTGGACGCTTCATGTGGCTGCCAATCCGCACTTAGGCTTAAGGTCAGGTGATGAAGAAGCCTCCCCCACGAAACTGGCCGGGAAAAGCTGTGTTTCACCTGCTCCACCCACCGCCAATGCCTCTGAAACCAGTCTCAAGGAGAAGGAGGATCGGGTTCTTAATCACAACCTTCAACCGGCTCTTGTACGGCCACAACTTCGCCACTCGTCAGTGTATTATGTTACTTCAACTTCAGCAACCACTTCGGCCCCGGCCAGTTTGGAAGTTGACCACTTCGACACCTGGGATACCTCAGATGTGGGTGACATTCAAAGGGCAGCCTGCACACTGGCTATTGCTGAATCTGGGGGCCCTATCATGGGGTTGGGGATATGCGCTCCTGAGATCGAAGTAACTGCAGCCGACTCCACAGAGGATCAAGTGCCAAAAGATCCTCGAGAAGTGCGGGTTCGTATCCCAATAGCAGAGAGACAGAATAGCCCACCAATACCCGATTACGATATGACTCCCAGGAGTGCGAGTTTTCCTACCGGTCTCTTGAGAGATGATGTCTCCTCGCCGCGGAAAAGCTCTACAATATTCTGCAGCCCGTTAGCAGAAGAGCCCGAACCCAGAGGCGATAGCTCGCAAAGTTTTATCGAATTAAGGAGGCCGCAGGGAGATTTGGAGACTAGGGAATGGCTCGTTAGGTCACAAACCACCCTCTGATTCAACTCTACGAATAAACGACAAACATAACGGCACGTCACACCGTGCGCACGCGTCTGAACGAATGAAAGTACGAAATCACGATAACCAGTTCGCATGATTGCCCTATAGTCTTAATCGCAAGTATCAATGCCCGATTCCAACGAGATACGTCACGATTCAAATGAGATGAGAGTAAAGAAAGACAAGGAACCTATTAACACGACTGAACTTGAAGGCTAACTCGAACATGTAACAAACACTATTCCATGAGCACACTCCCCCTCACGTCTTTTTCTCTACACGCTAGTCTATCTACCTTATTATTTTTGCTATTATTGTGATCTCTTACCTTAAACTTACATAAATCTCTCGGAAGCCCACCGCTCTCCGTTATTGCTTTATATCTTAGTGTCTATTTTTGTTTGCGATTTCGTGTTTCGAATCTAATTTTCAAGGTTCGGGCACGTCGGTGGGGAGATGGCATGACGGAGGATATCCGCATCAACCCAAAGGGATTTCTGGAGTGTACATGGCATTTAAAAGCCTGTTTTCGTCTCTTTTCGGCGCTTTTTATTTTTGAAGACCAAGAACAAAGTCAGTCTGCACTGTACATTTTTCCTGCACATTTTTCCGCAATTATCCCGTGTACCTCTCATGGTTTGGTATCTTTTTTATATATTATTACCTTGGCGGTTGGGGTGATCGACAGATCTTTTCCCTGTATTTTAAGGTTCCCATTGTTTGTGCATAGTGATTTAGGACAATATGTTTGCTTTGGAAACCTTTGCTTTCATCCAAGGGCTCGCAAATTTCGCACAATGAAATTCCTCACAAAATATCACTCGAGGATGAAGAGAAGCCAAGGTTTCGTAGTGGGGGTTTTGGGACGGAGAGAGTAGCTTGCGCCTGGGTTGCTGATATGGTGCAACATCAGTCTTTTTGGGGAAAGGGGTGATTGCTAAAAATAAACACTATTACCTATATCTATCTCTGGCACTCCTATGGCTCACTACATCGACCACCCATCCTCAGGTTACAGCTATGTTGTGCGAGGGCAATTCTAGAAATTTATTGAACCAGCGGTAAATCCCGATTATTTTTTATTTTTTTTTCTTCGAAAAAGACTAAAAAAACCCAGAGCCCTGCAGGAGCTCCGGTGGCTGCCGAATGGGACTTATCCTCTTCAGAGCGCCGCCCCCGCTACCGGCAGAACTATTCTTGAGGTGAGCAAGGAGGGCCATGAGATACTTACTGTCATAAGAGACCGCATTTATCACCAAGATACTACCGCTATGAGCCCCACTGACTAGAGTGAGAAGGCCGAACGCTCAACAGACCTACTCTTGCATTAAAGTTCCCTGAAAATCAACCACGGCCATTTAATTTAATTTCCCCTCTTTTCTACAGAGTGCCTAGGCACCTGACTTCACGGGGATGCGGGCTTGCATGTGAGGAGCGGGGGAGGATCGCTCAGGCGAGCTCAAACAAACGCCGCAGTATGTAAGGAGAAAGATTAAGTTATTCGGTAGGATGCAAGTGATAAGGTTAGTGTTGGAACCTCAACCTGTGGCCAGGTTTCTGACTGTCGTTCGTGCGTTTAGGTGAGGTTTGTTGTGAGTGAATTTTCAAGCGGGTTTCCGGTCGGGATTATGCGTCACGGTCGGGTGTCTGTAAGCGAAAATAGCTGGGGAGAGGGGGGATACGGGCAACCGCCTTTATGGAAGGAGGCGGGGAACATTTTGGAGTCGGGAATTACTGGGGGATCTAGGGGCCATTGACGGCTTCGGGGTGGAGGCAAACAAGGTGTTCATGCGGGCTTGGGGAGGAAGGGAGGGCAAGCGGATGAGGCGTCTTGTTTCAGATGTTGGCGATCCCAAATATCACGGGCTGTTTCATTATTCATTGGTGGAAAGATGTCTCCCATTTAGCGAGTGAGGGAATGTGATTGGCAGGGTCCCATACAAAGACAACAACGAGCGTGTACTCAAATCCGCCAGTCCCATGGGATCGGACAGGGTTGCATCGCGAGGGCGTTTCTTGAAGGATGCGTATCTTCCGAGGTTTCAGCAGGACGAGTTCCCGGGCCAACTCTACTCGCATCGCATGTCGGCTGTAGAGCCACCACCAGAGTACGCACCCTATAATACATTAGAAGCGAAAACTTGAAGCCCTTCTAATCGACTAGAGCCTTTAGATGCAAGGGACTGAGGTTTATATCTCCCAGCATTTTCTAGCTGTCTCCGAGTGATGTCTTATGAATCCAACATTATGCTGACATCTGTCCCCTATAAATAGGATGCGATACCGTCTACTTCTCCTGAGGATAGGTGATGAAACTTCACGGTATCCTATAGCATGGATATCGAGTACAAATTGGACTCGATCAGTCGGTGGCCAAAGCCGTTCCACAATGTTGAGCGTATTGACTACCGTAAAATCTCGAATAATTGGACTATGTGCTATGTCGTCGAGAATTCCCTGCCTCAGAAAAGGGGCGAGAGTCGCGGCAGAAAAAGAGCTGCTCAGCCCCTCCGAAAGACATAAAAAAGCGAAAAAACACCAGACCTTACCAGAGGAGGCAACTCCAACGACATAGCATATAGTCCAATTATTTGATATTTCATGGTATGGTGTCCGAGGATAGCTTCGCAGCAGTGGCAGTGAAACCCCTTCAAATATTAAACACGGTATTACATTCTGTGATGCGCCTGACTTCTATTTGGTACTCTTTGAAACCCTGTGCTATTAATTGCCGGCTGCATTACAACATCACCCTGTTGATAAGCAACATAAGCTAGCGTATCATACAGGAAATCATCCGGAAGACAGTTGATGCGGAAACTTGGATAGCTTTTAGTGATTGTTCTTCAGGGTTTATATCGATGGGTCGGGACACTCCCCAGGAGGCGCTATAGCGATTGGCCTTTCCAACTGATGAAGGAGGGCGCCCCACCTCCCTGGGGACATGGCTCCCATTGCGACTCGGGGAGTGCTTCAGAGCTCCACCGACAGAGTCCTCGCCAAGGTTTATAGGTTGCATACTGATTAGGTTTCTGCGTTTACGAAAATTAAAGCTTCGGATCGTGCTCTATTTTTGAGTATATTGCGCAATTGGAGTTGGTTGGGTTTTGTAAGTCTTGGCACTGTCGTAAGAACGTGCACCGCGGTTGGTTGGTTATAGACGAGTATATCCCGGTTCGGGATTGTTACACAGGTCGTCGTGTGCTCGAGTAAGCTTATAAGGCATGCCGAGAAATTCGGCAGCGAGATTAATAAGGTTGAACCCATCTTAGTTTAATGTTGTGATATAAGAGGCTTTAACTTAATAGGGACCATGGCAGTAGTCGTAATACGGGTTCCTGTGTAGCATCAACGACACGACGCAACTAATCCGACCAATCGCGAGAGGGTTTACTCCCATATTGAGAAATATCACGATTAGTAGCCCCGCTCTGGCCACCAGAGTATAACTTTCATGGCCCCTATTGAGCACAATTGCAGGAGGCCGCGCAAACCACATTGAAGGAGCTAATAGGGGAAACTTTATCCCAACTGATCAATGGAGGTTTCTTCCTAATCCCATGAACTAGAGTTCAGAGACTGCTATTTTGGCTCTGCCGCTGCGCTTGAAGCGTCCTCAGTTGGTTTGAGTGATATATAAGGACCTGTGTTCCAAAAACCATAATCGACATACTTTCCCGGTTTATGATCATTTCTCTTTAAAGAAATCTCGCGATAATACGGAATTTCCTCTCTACTTTCGTTGAACCTATAAAAAGCTTTTGATTGGAATTAAGGAATGGCCTCCGACAAGAATGGTGCGCCACAAACCCTCCCTGGAGTTGACTGAAGTTAAAAGGTGGTTGGTGGGGAATTATTTGCTAACAGCACAACTGTATCCGAAAAGATGGCAATGGAGACGACGAAATCTGGCTGTAAGCAAATTCTTTAAATCTTCTATTACGGATATATGAACTGTGGCGCGCCTAGGATAATTTCCGGTTGATCGCTGACTGTTATGTTTTTTTGATAGCTACGACCCAAGCAAAGCCGCTGCGATACTATTTGCAATACTCTATGGCATTACCACACTCCTTCACATCATCCAAATGTTCGTCATGCGAAAGTGGTACTGTTGGGCGTTAATCATGGGAGGACTTTGGGAGGTACGATATATTGGCATCTGCCCCAAAATGGGTTTGACATGTACCGGTATACTTTGGCTGACTTAATCTAATCGCCCTTGCTTCGGATATATAGACTGTTGGATACGCTCTTCGAATTTTGTCTGTCGAAAACCCGCATAGCGATGGATATTACGTATGGAACTTTCTTCTATCTCCCCAGCGCCTTCTATCCCAATAAGGTCCCGGTTACCACGCCTATTCGGAGAAAGCTCTCCGAACTTAGGGTTTTCCCTCCGGCTACGCTGCACCGGCTAACCTTGCGTCTCATTCAATTATCCCCAACTATTTTGTGTTATATGATCTGACATATACCGGCTGCCACAATGGCCAATTGCAGTCTCCGATGTTGACACTCATAGTACTAGCACCAGCATGGATTGCGGCGTTCGACTACATGACTCTCGGGCGTCTTATCAACACGTTTTTACCCTCCAAATCAGCCCTGGGTCTCCGAGCTCGCAGAATAACGCTGATTTTCGTCCTCTTTGACATTTTGTTAGTGGTTTTTTATTTTATTTTTCCCACTTTCCATCCCCCATCCCCACTTCTCACTCAACCTTCCCCGCCACCCCCGTCTTAATCTCCTTTTGATGAATATTATATTATATTATATTATTTATTCCTGTGCGACCCCGGAGCTGACAACACGGTTTTTCTCTTTCCTTTCCCTCTTCTAGTTCCTTCGTGGTGCAAGGCTCCGGATCGGGGTTCCTGGTTTCCTCTAGCGGGAACAACTTTCAGATAGGGTCGTACATACTCATTAGCGGATTGGCGCTGCAAGTGACTGCATTTGCCTTCTTCACCATCACGGCAATCAGGTTTGACATCAAGTATAAGAGGGACTTTGGGCTTGATGGAAGAGAGCGGTATGTTGCGCTGTTGTATTGCCTATATGTCAGTTGTTTGTGCATCTTGGTGAGTTTTTATTTCGTTTTTTATTTCGTTTTATTTATTTTTCCCCTGGGTTGGTTTGGTTTGCGGGAGATTATCCTCACCCCAGCACCCTTCCACACCCTCCCCGCATGCGGGTTTGCGGAATCGGGGTCGGGCTCGGAGCGTGCGGATGTTTACCTTATTTTCATATATCTCTTTCCTCATTTTTTTTCTTTTTCTTCTCGATTTCATTGGGGCATGTATCTCCGCACCCCTGCACTCTTGATCACATGGAGTCGCGTCGCAAAATGGCCATCTACGCAACAAAAGGGTTACCCATTTGTTGTCGTCGATACCGTGTACAATCGACTGGGGTGTTGATGCCAACCTGATGGAAGGTTAATTGTAGCGGGGAGGGCGAGGGACGAGTAGGAGGGGTGAGAGAAGTGATGAGCTCGACACTCGTACTCGAGTATGAGTTGTTGAGAGTCTCACTCGGCCAATCCAAGCTCTCCGTGTGGTATCTTGAACCCATTGCTTCTCCTCCCCCCATCACATCTCCATTCATCCTCTCCCTCCCCTTCAGCCACGTTTTAATTTTCTATTTTTCCCAATTTCATTTTCTGCTCGTGCATCCTCTTATCGGTCACTCACTCCCTGCAGCTGAGCCGAAGGGAAGGGAAGCGAAAAAAAAACAACAAACCCCCCCCCTCTCTCCCTCTTTTGTGGTACAGCAGCTTTACTGTCACTGAACTGATCTAACCCAAAAAAATGTTTAGATCCGCTCGCTCTTCCGAATCGCAGAATTCGCAGAGCACTATCCAGGAACGTTGAGCAAGCACGAGGTATACTTCTACGTGCTAGAAGCAGTGCCAATGCTACCAACACTGGTAATGTTCAATTTTTGGCATCCCGGGACAGTCCTCGTGGGAGAAGGGAGTAGTTTTAGAGAAGAGAAGAAGAGAGATAATACTATTGCTGTAGCTGATGCTGACATCTAATGGCATTATGTGGGGGGGAGGGGGAGATCTGAAGGGGTAGAGATATGGCGGATGCGGGGACGGATGGGGTTACGTGCGTTGCGTATGAACAGCGCATTCGGTGTTCCCGGGGTGGTGGTGGTGGTTGTTACTTGTGTGTGTGTGTGATGTGTTGAGTCGAGTCGAGTTGACATGACTGAATGGGCGAGTGAGTGAGTGAATGAATGAACCAAAGAGAGGGATAATTAAAAATTAAAAAAAAAGGGAGAGAGAGAGAGAGAGAGAGAGAAGGAAGAAGAGGAAGAGGAAAAAAAGAAATTTGAGACTTGTACCAGTGCAGCAAAGACCAGCTGAAGTTTTTTTTATTTACCATAAATTATCATTATTATATTTTCTTTTCTTTTCTTTTCCCATTCCTTGGCTCGTTACCGCAGTTCGTCCTTTCGTCCTTTCGTTCCTCCATTTATTATTATTTATTATTTCTCATTTTTTCATCATTGTTATTGCCCAACTTTTCCAGCGCGCCTCGATAGACGTGACAAGAGGAGGAGAAGAAGAAGGAGTGGAAATTGAATGTGTAGGAGATACAGTAGAGCCTTACCTTATTCCTTTCTTCTTTCTTTCCTTCCCTCCTTCCTTCTTTCGTGTTGGAATTGCAGGTGCCTGTGATATAGACAGAACTGAGATTTTATTTATTTATTATATTCTCCCTCACGCTACCTTACCTGCCTGCCGGTACCCACCGGTACGAGCTCAGTACTTGTATATCATATCATATCATATCATATCGTAACCATCAGAGGAAATCAATCAAGCCTACGGCTACCGTACTGTAGTGTAGTACGAACGATAACTATTGTGGAAGCCTGGGCCAGGCACGTACAGTACTCGCACAGTGCTCGAGTGCAGTGCGGTGCTGCTGCTGCATCATACCGGTAGGCTACCGTACAGCACATTTACGTACGAGGAGTAGTTGTAGTTGTGAAAACAGCCTTCCTTCCACAACTAGATGAGTCCGTCCAATTTCCTACTTCCTCCTCATCCATTCATTCCTCGGTAGCTGTATCTCTCTCTCTCTCTCTTCGGGTATGATAATGATACTGAGTATAAGTAATTTTTAATTTTCGATCCTCTACCCCGGTTGCTTGGAGGCGAATGGAGAAGGTATGATATATCAGATACTGTGGTACACTACCGGTTATGTATGATAGTCACTGTATCGTATGCCCTGGTCAATACCATATGGAGAGAGATTGGAGATGAGAGAGAGAGAGAGAGAGACGGATAACCTAAACAACAAATTTGAAAGGAAAAAAAAAGGCTTTTTTTTTCCCATTCACCCATTATGCACAATCCTACATGTCCACCTACCTACCTGCCCACTTACCTACCAGCCCGCGTATGATACATACCTATCGTCTACGTGCGGGCCAAGTCACATCTTTTTTTTTTCTTTTTTTTTTTCCTCTCTCTCTCTCTCCCTTCCCTTCCCTTCCCTTCCCTCTCTCTTCTCTTCTCCTAATATGCAAAAGTGAGAGTCAGTGAAGTGAAGTGGTGGAAGTGGAAGTGGAAGGAAAAAAAAAAAAGCGAAAAAAAAGCAATAACCACCCACACACTTCAACCCACACACCACACACACGACACATAAGACTAAATTATCCCTGGTACCTTTTCATGGACGTTGTGTGGATTGGAGAAAGGGGTCGTGACCTCGAGTAGACGCGGGTAAGAAAAAAAACTAATGCGCGAGG
>QOVD01000666.1:108874-145954 GCA_003521225.1 Tuber microsphaerosporum | reverse complement strand
AATCCCGTGCCTTGCTTAAACAAATAACAATAAGGCTCCGAAAGTGGCAGCCTTGAAACTCCTTAAGTATCAAACCTAACACATGGTGAGTATCAAACGATACTCAAAACCAAACATAAAACATACTGAGTATCAAACGATACTCGAAACCAAACATAAAACATACTGAGTATCAAACGATACTCGAAACCAAACATAAAACATACTGAGTATCAAACGATACTCAAAACCAAACATAAAACATACTGAGTATCAAACGATACTCGAGACCAAACATAAAACATAGTAACTCAAGTACTTGTACCGGTTACACTAGATGACTCGACAACTATAGGTGTAGAAGTACCATATCGTCAAAGTTGGGATTGCAATAACTTCTACCACAAGGCCATATTCAGATGGATTTTGGATATTGTTTTTCTATAGTGAACTGGGCTACTTGAAGGAGAGGTATTGAATAAGGTGGTAACTTTTGCCCAATTTTCAGGTCAAGCATCCTATGTCAACTGGTTTCTCCAGATCTTTTATGTTTGTATTTACTCTATCTTGTATTATTCAAGCATTATGTCAAGAGATATTGATAGGCTACCGCAAGAGTTCACTTCAGTTGATAGCCTGGCGGTGCTGATCATGACCCCAGCCCTTAGTGGCACTAGGCTGAATCTAGTTGCAATGAAGAATATTATAATTATGCTAAAGTGTTGAAACTTGAATGAGCAATGTCAAGCACTTGCATGAATTCACTGTATAGGCCAAATGTGGATCCTAAAGGCATGAATCCTGTGTTGTAAGAAAGGTGTTGATGTTAGTGCTAAAGAACTTTCCCAATGTCATGAAATGATTGAGGTACATCAGCAAAAAGACAATTTACGTCCGGCGAACAGTATCTGCGCCCGGACGCAGGAGGTGCGCCCGGCCCGTCCCAGACGCCTGGTACGTCCGGATTCTTCCTTCCTTACCCAATTTTGCCTACTGCCTTGCAATGCCAATTTCCTTTCTCCCAATACTCCATAGGCTGTGCTCTAGACCCCCCCTACCTACATACCTCTCCCCCCTGTCCCCTTCTTCCCATCATGCCTGGCAGCCCTTGCCCAGCATGCCCACCCCACCATTCTTTGTCCCTGATCCTACTATTGGGAGCCGACCAGATTTACCCGCTGGCCTTCTGACACTTCACGTTCATCCAAGTTCCCGGCATCAAGAAGCCAAACACAGGGGGGCTCCTGGACTCTGAATTCTGACTCCAGGATCCCCCACTGTGTTCGTATTCTTCATGCAGGGGACCTTTATTTTTCCGTCCAACTGCATCCGCTGATCTCGGGCTGATTCCCACCGTTTTTCATATTCTAACCTATCCTCCGCCGCCTATCTCCGACAAAAAGACAATTGATGTCTGGCAAATTGGTCTCGCCCCGGACGCCTGGTGTGTCCCGATTCTCGTTTTGTTACCCAATCGCGCCCACTACCTTGCAATGCCAATTTCCTTTCTCCAAACACCCCATACACTGTGCTCCAGACCCCCTCCCTACCTACATACCTCTCCCACCTGGCGTCTTCTTTCTATCACACCAGGCGGCCCCTTCACGCCCACCCCCCATATCAGCAAATTGTATTTCAAATCTGAACTCCAATAGCTAGATACTGATTTCCATTTGTGCCTCGTGGGACTACTGACCCATCGTTCTTTGCTTCCGCTCTCTCTTGTTTGTCTCTGGTGGACCCCTACTTTCTACCCGTTCGCCCCTGTTGCTCTCCCCTGTAGATCTAGACACTTTCATTGCACTCGGATTCGACCTTGCCCAGACATTAATACTCCCGGCCCGCGCTTGTGCGGACCTTTAGCCACCAGGTCTGTGCTTGCGCGGGCTTTCACTCTTCTGGCCTGTACTTACATGGATCTTCCCCCTCCAGGTCTACGTTTTCGCGGGCCTTTACTCTTCTGGCCCGTGTTTGTATGGATATTCACCCTTCAGGTCCGCACTTGCCCGGGCCTTTACTCTTCCGATCTGTACTTGTGCGGACCTTTATCCCTCAGCTCTATGCTTGTGTGGACCTGATCCTCCTGGTCCACCACATTGTCGCCCCTGAATCCCCCTGATCAGCGTTTTTGTAGCCCATGAATCCTCCTGGTCCATACCAATTCGGCCTCTGTTTCCCCTTGGTCCGCCCTTGGGTCGCCACCCAGCCCCACGGGTCCTCGTTGCTGTGGACCTTGGTAACCTCGTTCGTTCCTTGTTTGGATTATCAGCCTCCTGTCTCATCCCGACTCGGATCTCAACCCTCAGATCTAGCCACAACACGCCTCTGCAGCCCTCTCGTTGCTCTAGCTACCATACTCTTGTTCCTGGAGCCACTTGAGCCGTGCTCCTTGGCCTCTCGCATCATTCTGGTCTGCCATGGATGCTCCAGTCTTCGAGATCACACGAATACGGTAGAAATCGTGATCCGAAGTTACTGCGCTCGTTCACTTTCTGCTCCCTCTTATATTTCATGCAAACCTCTTCCCTACAATCAGAATCTTTCTACCCGTTACTTTGCCAGATAGTGTTTCGCCTAGTTCTGCCTTTCCTCACTACACTTTTATTTTCACACACACTGCCAATACTAATATACATAGTAGTAGGTCTCTAGGTCTATGTGGCTATTCACGATCCAGCTATTGTTTCCCCATATTTTTCCCCCTTCCAGCAGATGGACCACCCACTCAATTGGTTTCACTTCCACGACATACCGATCCCGTTCATTGAGCACAATCTCCACAAACCCATGGAAGTGATTCGGCTTGCCCAATTCCGTCGCATACTTTATTCCTACTAGCATCACTAGCTCCAGAATTTCTGTCACTGGGAATTTGTTTCGTTTTATGGTCTGCGGAATAACCACCCTAGATGGGCTGAACGAAAAGTATAGTAGTGGTTTGCATGCCTTTCTCTCTTGGAATGTATCCTTGTCCCTGTCTTGACTTTCCCGGACCCAAATATCGTGGCTAAGCGGTTCATTCTTTTGTGCCTCTTTGGTACATCGCAACAGCCTCATCTCAATCTCCAACCGGGATTGCAATGGTTGGAAGTAGTTTGCCACTGAATTGTAAATTTCAATCATTGTGGATTCCGCATAAGTTTCTCTCCGGCCAAGGACCCTTTCTGCCACACGTTGCCCCCAGAGTTCCTCATCATAATCGCGGAAAAGCACCGGTAGGTCAGGAATAGAAAACCGGTCCGCAGCCTCGCTTAGCGAGAGCCGCTTGATACCTCTTGACCTCCCTGCTAATCTGGTCTGCTGAATTACCTGATCTACTCGCTGCTTCTGCTCCGGGACTTGAATTTGAAGGCTAATCGCGGGGGCTAGGTTCTGGCTAGATCTGCTGCTCGTTCTAACGGCGTGCTGGCCTATCCCTGGACCTCTCTCCAGGAGCCTCGCAACCCTGGTAGAGAGCAATCTGTCATTCTGAGTCTGCATACCGAGGACCCTGGCGGTATCATGATCATATATTCCGCTTAAAGCAAAGTGTTCTAAAGTCTGAACCATGTAAGCGATCCCGGTATGTCTATCGTTGTCTCAGAGCATTTGCTCCTCATATTGTACTCGATTGGAAGCGCGGTATGCTTCTTTGACATTTTCTATATGTAGGAGTTCTGATATATCAGTAGAGAAGTTGTCCGGTGATCCTATTCGACGGATGCTATTTGTGGCATGACTCAGAATGTGCATTTTTGGAAACTGGAAATGATAGATCACAGTCTCCAGTTATTCCTTCTCCGCCTTCATCCGTGCCCTAGACCATTCCCCTTTGCTACCGTTTGCCTCCATCGCGGCCCACTTTTTCTCAAAGTTCTTGGTACTTTCTTTAGTACTCCTTTGCGGAAGAAACACGGACTTGCTCCTGTAGAATATTGCGAGTCTGTTTTCCAGCAGACCGAGTGTGTAATCAGAGTGGCAACGCTGTCCAAGAACCAGGAGAAATTCGATGATGGATCTGACACATCCTAGAACCCGTGCATCCTCCGATTGGCTAGATTGGACCCCATCGATCAAGATCGGGCCTAGCACAGCTAGTAAGAATCACATCATGGTTCTAATCTCTTTCCCCTGCCATTAGCTGACCTCATCATAACTTCGCTTAAACAGTTGAAAGCCTGGGTATGGCAGGATCGACTTAAAACGGTCATTGAACCGGCCTAGAATCCTCCGCTGCCACAGATATCCCATCAACCAATTCATTATCGTCTTAAGAATTCCAAGATGCAGGAGGTGAAGTGCGTCAGGTTGCCAGAGCCTGTACACATTGCATAAAGGAAACCTACAAAAATGATTTTCCTCCACCCACAGACCAACGGACGCTAAGTACTCTGCATCTTAGCTGTTTCCTCGTTCTAGCGCTTGCTGATAGGACTTTGGATTGCAGTCTCTAAACCCCCCAACTCTACTACTACTACTTGGCTCGTGCCCCATCTCAGTCCGCGGAATCTCGCAAATTGGGCAAAGCCCATTGATTATTCTTGCCAGAATGACATGTTCTTGGTAGTCAGCAATCCAGGCTGCTAGGATCGGATAGCATCGGCAGACTTGGCCATCAGCGCAATCCCACTCATACCCTGGGCCGGCTATATCCAGCTCTGCTATCGGCTTCAGAATACGCTCAATCGCTCCATGCCAAGACCTATGAATCTCGCCGCCCTTCGGGTTCTTTTGAGGAATTGGTAAGAGAGCGACTAGCACCTATGCGCGTTTAGAGCCCTGCCGTCGTATATCTTTGCTAATGTTACCGATCGACATATAGACAGGCCAAGCAGCCTTGTCTCTGGAGAAGTTTGTAAGGTGGGTTTTGTCAGAAGCGAAAAGGTGAGGCACCACTTTTCCACCTCTAGGCACTAAGTCTTGGGTCTCCCACCACCAGTCTGTGGTATGAATCTAATTATATACTCTTCGACTGGTACTATCGAAGATACGCTCGGAACCGAAGACCATATGGCTTGCGAAAGGTAAATGGCCAAGAAGTAGCCAGATGTAGTGCAGGATGTTGCGAGAGTACAATTTTCCGGACCCACATGGGAATGCGGACCAGCTTCAGGGCCCAAAACCGTGTTCTACGCGCTCAAACAAAGACCACAGTTCATCTGCAGTCTGAAACAATGTGCACCTGTCATTATCCAGTCCACGCTCTAAATACTCATCGATTGATCCTTTTGTTAAGCCCGACCACAGCATTTACCATCCAAGCTCAAAGTCTTTCGCACTTTGAAATGGGTGTCATGGATTCTAGTCCACGTATTGGTATCTGCGGTAAATTCCTCCTGCAGTGCCATAGGATCTACCAGCTTCACACAGGTGATACTGCGTTTTACTGGGGTCAGGCAAACAGGTTGGGTCTGGGTCCTCCGGTTCCAGACCTCTCGGTTCCTGAGCACTATCTGAGTGTCTGGTTTCGAGATCTGTGGGTGGCTGCCATCCAGTGACTTCTCAATGATGTTTGTTTCGGCCGAGGGAGTACTTGATCTAGAATAAAACTTACGGTCCACCCAAGGATTATCATCTCCTGGATGCCGATTGCTAGCACCCCTCTCTCTTTCGCTCAGCAGACTGCTTGGGTACTGCTTCTGTTTCTGCTTTGTCTGCCTCTGCCTTTTCGGGCACTGGTTATGGTGGATTGATAGGCCCTTACGTGTCTTGCAGGGCTTTCCGCAGTCTGGGTAGGTGGGATTTGACGTCATCGTGTTGCAATAATGCTGCCGCCGTGATGGTATCGATGTGATTGGAGCACAAAGAGTACAGTGTTTGTACAAGTGATATATTTGTTGTATCGGGCAGAGGCTGTTGTGCTGGTTAATTATTGCTGACTTGTAACAAAACATCTCTTCTGGTCCTTTGTACTAGTACTAGTACGAGTACAGTACACACACGGTGGGCTGCAGGGATGTGCCAAGGCAGACCTAGTACCCTAGGTGCTCGGTAGTGCACCCGACACGGATCTTGCCTTACGGACCCTGCTATAGAGACCATGCGACAGCCCACCCCGTCGGTAATACACTACTTGAATATCAGCGTTTGTTCAAGTGTACTCAGCGTACTGTTCGCCTTGAAAACAGATGTTCATCTTGAAAACTACAGCTCATCTTGAAAACAGATGTTTGTTCAAGTACGTGAAACGCACAGTTCCCTGGATGGGTGAGACTTGAAAGCTCAGTATCATGAACTCTGAATCTTGAAAGAGTGCCTGGAAGGGATATATAGAGAGCGGTTTTCGCCTCCCAGCCAGAAGATCATACACCAGAAAGTCTCCATTACACAATAGCTCATATTAGAACACAAACCCTATTCAACACCCCAATACCTGAACCCTTCATTTCAGTCCTACCCCTATTGCAACCCTGCTTTGAGTTACGGTCTTTCCTAATCGAACTCTTTCCTCCGGCCTTGCCCTAGACCGCAAATATCAGAACCGTTATCAGATACATATAGGTACTACGCAGTCACCAAATAGGTACGCAAATCCCAAGCTTCCAGACTCCAAGCTTCCAGACTCCAAGCTTCCATTCTTACCATCTTCAGACCATCTAACATTCTCAACACATAGAACAACCGACTTGGCGGACCTAGTAACCCTGCCCACTAAGACTCTCCAACCAAAATAGATATATAATTAGGTAAGCAAAACTCTTACTATTTGCTAACAATGCGGTTACTAACTTAATATTGTGGCATAGAACACAGACTTTCCGAGAATGGCGCCCTCGGCAGCTAGTATTTGTGTGAAACTTGGTTTTCCCAGTACAGGCGACAGGGACTATAAAAGATCGGTTTCGAACTTTAAAAGAACCTGGCTTCATCAGTGGCTTCAAGACCTTGTCGCCGGACCAGTGGCTCTTGCAGCTGAGGCGAAGACTGTGGATTGGGAGTCTGGCCTTCTTCGAATGTATACCGACTTCCCAACTCAATGGACTCTAGCAAAATTTGTGAATCCGGCGGATTGTCGGGCGTGCGCTATGCAATTCATGATTCAGCAGGTGAAGAAGGCCCGCGATAATATGAAAAAAGAAAGAGAGGCTGCTGAAGCCACCCGAGCCGCTGCTGCCCGAGCCATTGCCAAATGCACCAAACGTCGTGTCTTGCCCGCAACTACCGCAACCCCTACAACCCCCGCAACCCCTGCAACTGCCACTGCTCCCGCAACTACCAGGACCCCCAGGACCTCCAAGACCACCAGAAACCCCAGGGCTGCCAGGGGCCCCTTGACTATCAGGAGCCCCAGGGCGGCCAGGGCCCTCCCGGCTACCATGAACCCCCCAGCTCCTAGGAGCACCTTGGCTACCAGCAGCCCTTTGGCCACCAGGAGAGCATTGACTACTAGGAAGCGGGCAAGGAATGATGAAGCCGAGGTTCCTGGGAGCCCACCTGCAAAGCGGCCGAGACAAGTGGAGCTGCCAGAGTTGCGGTTCACCTTTTTCAGCGTCTTCTTCCCCGGTCCTGGCAGTACCCAAACTCACTTTACGACCTATGCTAGCATCAATGAGTTCCCCCGCCTTGTCCATTGGACTCGCGGAAGAACTCCACAACTTAGCACAAAGTCCATGCTACTCATGGCGAATATCACCCTACGGAATGAAAAGTACCTGGACTTCTTTCCCCGCGTGAAGCAGGGTGGAAGGGTAGAACTGGGTATCTCGGACAAAAGATCATGGAACGCGGCATTGATCATGGCACAAGCCAATCACCCTAACGAAGGCTCCTATGCTGGTATTTTCGTGGTGGCTATAGATGCAGGCACCGATACCAATCATGGGGCCAAGGAAGAGATTAGGTTAGACTATACCAGTGAAGAGGGGGATGAGCAGGATCCGAGAAGGAACAAGCTCCCCTAGAACCCGGGAGACGGCGGGGAAAGGCCTTCTCAGCCTTCAAGGAAAGGCAAAGAGAGGGCGACAGATACTAGGAACAATGATGGGGATGGGGGCTCAGACCAAGATGGTAATGATGATAAAGATGTTGATGATAATGATGATAATGATAATGATAATGATAATGATAATGGTGATGATGATGATGGTAATGGTAATAATAGTGGTAATGATGACTTGTATAGACCCTCAAGTAAGTGATGGTCCAAGATATTGTCAAACTTTGAGAATCTAATTTATTTTTCCATAATTTGCAGATAGAGTTCACCTGCCAATACCGCCTTCCCTACTTAACAGCCTGATGCAGAACGGACCAGATAATTCGAACCCCGACATGTTAGGGAAAACCACACCTTAGAAGCTAATGAAGATGCAACGGCAGCTGGAACCGCGGATCCTACTACCACTAGCGATTGCGCACTTCTCGGACTCTGCGGTGACCAACTCAATAACGATTTTTAGCACCAATGCTTCAAAGATGCTGTGAGAATGTTGGGAGCAGAACTCCTCACCCCAGTCGAAGGCGATATTGGGCCCCACATGCTTAGAATCCCGGGAATCCCTAGTGGAAGGTTCCTCCCCCATCAAGTTTGGGGTGTCTGGTTTATTGTTGAGCGTATCCTCGTGGACCGTCCCCCTGTGGCCCTAATCGCTGACGATATGGGATTGGGCAAGACACATTGCGCACTTGCCACACCACTCTACCTTAAGTACATCATTGATGAGGCTGTAGCAGGTAGATCTTTAGCATGCTTGGGGGGAAAATCGGTGGCGGAATTGGAAGAGGTTCCGCGGATCTTTGGCGATGATATTGAGGTATACAGACAACCCTCTATCATCATAGCCCCTGCCAACCTTGTACCTTCCTGGGAACACCCAGTCCAGAGCTTGATTCCACAAACTCGGCTCAACCTGATCAACCTCTATATTCGACGCCGGCTTAGTCATCATGACCTCAATTAGAGTTCTGACAACCCAGAGCGTGTTAAAGTCATCCATCAGATTTCCTATAGCGCCTCCAGATCCCGCTATAACAATTCCGAGCGCTTGGAGGACTGGAGTTGGGGGGGTTGGGATCTTCGATGAATCCCATACGGCAAAATCCCGAGCAACACAAACCTTTGACGCCTTAATTGAAATTAATGTCCGCTGCCGGATCCAGCTCACGGGAACCCCAATGCACTATACGGTAGATGATTAGGTTGTTCAAACTGAGTGGCTGTTCGCCCAGGTCACTGATAAGGATGAACTCGATGGCCACGGTTCACGTCCACTTGTGTCCATAGTTGCTGAGGTGAAGCGTGACAATATAACATTGGAGGAGGCCTATGACCCGATCAAAGATATTGTATGGCCTTGGACCATCCGACGCTGGGGGGAAACTAAGGATGCAAACGGGGACCCCCTGGTCCGCATCCTGGAGCTTGTCCAGCATGACGTACACCTGCAATACACTAATGATGAGACAACAGCAATGGATGGTTGGATTGAGAATGCCAAGGGTGGCAAGTGGAATGCCATCCAGACCGTACTACATGAGTGGCATCTTGCATGCCTTACCATGGACCTTCCAGACAACGATGTGAGCTCGGATGACTCGGAGTCTATGGATGGAGGAGTGCCCTATCGTCAAAACTGGGATCGCAATAACTTCCGCGGCAGGCCTGTCATCAGCAAAAAATTACCATGCGTCAGATGCGCCGCTGTTGCGTCAGGATACAAGTTATGGTAAGTTTAAGCCATGGACGTTAGGTGCGCCCTGAGGTAGAGTGCCATACTCGGTTGCGCCCAGTGCGTCAGGAGACGCTATTGCCATCCTCACTTACTTCTGGACCCTAGTGGCTACACAACCTTACCTCCTGTGCATCCGGATACTGTCCACAACACCATCGCATCTCCTGATTTACTGCTCACTCACTCAATCTCTAAGGTACCCTATCGCTTTGCTGCTATCTCTTATACCTGGAAAGGGGGTAGCCTTGGCAATAATAATTGGGTTAGTGTGGGCGCTAGGTGAGAAAGCCATCGTACTCTTCATTTTAATTTTAATTTTGCGGTAACAACATGACAGACTAAGTGGTCTATTTTCAAACTTGATCTTTCAGAGAGCGAAAATGCCAGCTCACTCCACTCTGAAAGCGAGTGATAGTTAGGACATTCTCTGGTCTGGGGTGGTTTCTCGGCAAAGAGACTCTGACGCGACGCGATTCCACACTTTGCTCCCTGGCTATTACAACATCTCCACTCCTGTTCCTCCCAAAAGCCTGCTCCCGGCCTACCCAGAAGACTCCTCCACAACCACATAACAGATTCTAGATCTGACACCTGGATCACGCTTGGCTCAATGCCAGCTATACACTCATCTAGAATTCTTCCCTGGCTAATCATTGTTCATGAAGATACTGTGCTGGCGATTTCAGAATTCAAAGTCAGATTACTCCACAACTGGGTGACCGATTTCAAATCTATTTGCTGGAGATTGTTGGACTCGACGCCAGCTACACGCCGGTATAAGGTACGTCTCTGTGGCATCAAAACTCATGAAATCGCTGTCTTCTGTGGAGGGGGTGTTAGGTACCCATGCTGGCGGAATTTTACTCGATGGCTGATTACTCCATAACCGCCACATGGATCATGATTCTGTCTTCTGGAGGTTGTTGGGCTTGACGCTAGCTACACGCTGGTATAGGCTACATCTCTGTGGCATCAAAACTCATGATATCGCTGTCTTCTGTGGAGGGCGTGTTAGGTACCCATGCTGGCGGAATTTTACTCGATGGCAGATTACTCCACAACCACTTGACGGATCTTGATTCTGTTTCATGAAGAATGTTGGGCTCGACGCCAGCTACACACCGGTATAGGGTACATCTCTGTGGCATCAAAATTTATCAGATCGCTGCCCTCTGTGGAAGTACTAGGCTGGCGGCATTTTACTCGATGGCAGATTGCTCCACAACCGCTGGACGGATTCCAATTCTGTTTCTTGGAGAATGTTGGGCTCAACGCCAGCTACACGCCGGTATAAGTTACATCTCTGTTGCATCAAGACTTGTGAAATCGCTGCCCTCTCTGGAAGTACTAAACTGGCGGAATTTTACTCGATAGCAGATTACTCCACAACCGCACGACAGATTCCAATTCTGTTTTCTGGAGATTGTTGGGCTCAACGCCAGCTACACGCCGGTATAAGGCTTATCCCTACGCGGTGAATATTCATGATGTTACTGATCTAACCAGGCACTCGGGAGTGCCAGAGCCCGGGAGTGCCAGATCCCGATGTTCCTGAACTATAGAAAGATGACACCTGTATTTAGATCACTTAGCTAGACTAGTAGAATTAGAAATATCATAGAAGACTACTTAAAGAGACCTATTCACTCTGTCAGTACTGTGACCTAGGTCAGGAGTGGGTAAAGGGGGTACCCTTGACTCTATCTCCTGAATATGTAGTGTTGCGCCAGGTGCGTTCAGGAAGATTAAGTGTTGCGCCAGGTACGCCCTGAGTTAGGGAGCAGTAGTAGTTGCGTCCTGATTCGCGATTGACGTTATGTGCGCTAGGTGCGCCAGACGCACAGGGCGCTCTGGGCGCTCCGGGCGCCAAGTATTATTTTTGCTAATGGTGTTCAGATGGCTTTCGGATGTTTTCGTTTCGCAGTTGTTGGCCACACCTGAAGGAGGGGCACCAAATAAGGTGATGATTGTTGCCCCATTGCCAGGCCAAGTATCCTATGTCAATTGGTTCCTCCGAACCTTTCATGCCAGTATTCATCCTATCTTGTATCACTCTGGGGTTGCGTCGAGAGACCGCGATAGGCTACTACAAGAGTTCGCTTCAGTTGATAGACCGGCGGTGCTGATCCTGACTCCAGCCCTTGGTGGCACCGGGCTGAACCTAGTTGCAGCGAACCATGTCATCATTATGCCAAAGTTCTGGAACTTGAACAAGCAACGTCAAGCAGTTGCGCTAATTCACCGTATCGGCCAAATGCGGACCCCAAAGGTATTGATCTTGCATTGTGAGAAAGGGGTGGATGATAGGGCTGAAGTTTGAGGTGCGGATCATGCACAGATTGATTGGGGAGAGAATCTCCTATATGGAGTTGATGGATGCTAGGGCAACCAGGATCCGTGAGCTTGAGCAGGCACAGGCTGCTACACAAGCTCGTACTACTGTCCCTGGTCCTTCTGACATTCAGGGTGGTGATGGCGGTGATGATAGTAATGATAATAGTGATGATAGTGCTCCCAGCCCTTCTGGAACCCAGGCTTTCCGGTATACTTAATCTGAATCATCAATTTTCCAGCCAAAGACTCATTTCTCTAGTATTCGCTTGTTTCTTTTGTTTGCTTCTTGCTTTTCTACTTCGGTTGTGAGCATTTATTTTCTGTTCACAGCACTCTATAGACAGTAACGCTATAGACGGTAGTTTCCTTTTGTTTCTCCTTTTGCTTTGGGGTCTGGGATTGAAGGCTCTTGAAGTCTGGCTTTCATCCGTGGGAGCATCTTGGTTTGTTTCATTTCATCGGTTTTCTTTAGTTTTCTGCTGGGTCAGCATTTATTTTGGGTCTGCAGCATAGGCGGTGGTCTGTTTCTTTTGTCTTGGGTCCACGTCTCAGAGCATTAGATTTAGAGTTTATGAGGTCAGTGTCCACATAGCGGTAGAATAGCTTCTTTTTTTTACATTTATCTTTGGGTTTGCATTTTATCGGTCTCTGGGGTCAAGGGTTTGCATTCGATTAGATGTTAATGGTGGTCTTATTAGCTCCGCGAGATTCCTATCTTTCTCTTCTTTTCAACTGCGGTATCTGTAGCTACAACAAAGATTTAATTCCACATCCGGGGACTTAGCTTGAAGTTAACTGTGAGAATTAGGCAAGCACAAGACACCCTGCACCGAGAAGCTATTTCATGCTGCTTGAGGCACTAAGCGACACAGACCCGTGTCACGGACTTGGTTTTTTGTGCTCGAGCAAACCCAGTACACCTTTCTACCATAAGTTCACTCTTGAGTGAAATCGATCTTGATACTACCATCGGAAAGGGCCTACCACAGTACTATCTACATGTCGCGCGTTTATTTGAGGAGACAAAGGCACCAGAATACCTTGTCAAGTTCTGTCACCCACGGGCCCCACAACCTGCCTATATCTTCCATCCCATACCTCGCACTTTGCACTTCACCCTTCACATCATATACCTATCCAGACAACCAAAGGCATGCCGCCTGCAGGAGAGAATACCCAGACCAATCAAACCCAAACTCGAGCTCCTCGCTCTTCTGGTACTCAGCGTGTTGGCAGGCTACAGGAACAGACCAGGCGTGCCAATTCACCCGGGCATTCTCCACATCATTCTGAACCCGAGCATCCCCCTTGTCATTTAGATGGCGAATCTAACGATGAAGAGGACGAAGACTATGCTGAATTCTCTACCGGTAAAGTACCCTATGTAGTTTGGGAGGCTTCTCTCTACTGAACTTTACACTGCCAAAATAGAGCAGCAAGACTCACAGGTTATATGCAGTCTACCTGAACCTTCGCGCGTGTTATTGGATGTAAACTACTCCTCTGAGTCGGATGTTGTGGAAACACGCCCTCACAAGCGGACTCACAAAAACCTTGAGGTCCCTGCAAACAGCCATGGGAGACCACTTGTTGGGAGACATTCACCTACTGAGAACCGGCTGTCTACAGGCTCAGGGCAGCAATTTGGAACGCAAAACGACCTCCACAAGAGGCTACAGACTGAGCTGGCTTGGCAACAACCTCGCTCTCTTGAAGATATATTCTGAACATCGGAACCACAGACTCCATTGGACTCCGCAAGTGCCACATCAGAGGGCAAGCTACTGCGCAAGTTCTGGAAACGAGAGTTTATCCCCCTTGAGAATATTCTTGCTTACAATGCTCTGAAACTTTATTTACAAGCAGAAGTCTATACAGGCCAACCTTGGCCTTCCGCGGCTGTTATGGAGAACATAATCAAGATCGCTTGGGAACTAGCATTGGATCAAAGAAAGCAGGAAAAGGAAGAATACTACGGCTCAGGGGATGAGCGGCCCACGGAACAGGCACTATCACTTCTTCCTGATGCAATCTCATTAGAGATAGTAAGTCCCCTAACCCAACCAAGAATGAGAATTACAATTCAGTGGCTAAAAGTTGTGTAAGCTGAAACGCCATGTATCGGCTTGTCGTGGGTATCTAGTTTCAGAAGGACGAAAAATGGTGGTAGAGTGGTATAAGTTGCCGATCGTGGACCCAGTTGAGTGCCCAACGCTGGTGAAAAGCCTTCTCAAGGATGATTCGTTTCTTAGTCAGACAGTAGATCTCGGAGATGGTTCTCAGACCAGCTGGTTCACGGTTAAGGAGTTTGTAAAACTGGTGCATGCCTACTTTTTCGCCAATGAGCGCAGTCTGGGCTGCAAGCTGTATACGCAGAAGTACTTCAGCCCTCTGCATTGGCCCACAGTACTCCTCGTGTCCACTGCTCTTCGCTGCTCCTTAATGGACTACGAAGATACAGGGTATAAGTTCTTAGCGGTGGGGGATTTCTCACAGGCAGTGTTTGGTGGTTAGTAAGTCATCTCTTAGGGTAAACAAGGCAGCTAATAGGTTAACAGACTACTACAAGAGGTACTATCAAACATATCAAAAGGTGAGCCCATGGAATACCACCCCCCTAGAAATCTGCACCTCCGGTCAATTATGCTAACTCAATCTGGGATTAGATGACTGATGTGTGAAAGAACGCGACAATCCGTAAGATAGACAGGGGTGTGCAAAAGATCCTGTCACAGCACGAGGCAGAACAAATCGAGACTGCTGGGTACGAGGATGAGATAGGGGATGACGTGCGTGACCTCATTGAGAGCGACAACAATACCTAGCCATAGTTTGCAGACCATGTCTGGTAGTCCTGAGATGAATGGCGGTTGGGAGCGGAATGGTGGTCCGGAGGAGAATGGTGGTCCGGAGGGGAATGATGGTCCGGAGGTGAATGGTGGTCCGGAGGTGAATGGTGGTCCTGAGGGGCATGGTGGTCCGGAGGAAAACTGCGAGTGCGGCAGAATTGAAGCCAGACACTTTGAGAGTTGCAATCCCAAGTGTTCGGCTTCAATTCGGCCGCGCCTGTACTTTGTGGATCAATGGCTTCTTTTTTGCACAATAATTAATATGTTTGTTGCTTGGTGTTGATGGTGAGCATAGCGAAATAGACTAGACTTTTTGTATTAGATCCACCGGGGGGGATTTTCGTTAGTAATGAGTATTTGTTTATACAGGTTATATATCTAGAGAATAGCAGGGTGTGCTAATGCACTCACTGGGTTAAGTACGACACGTATATGGTGCAACAGAATTGTGATCGCGGAACCCAGAGAACCCAGAAGGCCTCAGACCCAAGGCTGCGCGAAACTAGTGAAAACAGGGTGGACGGAACGCGGACCAGGGAAGAGCTGGTCCGCGGTTAGACAACTACAGAAGAACTAGCATCAGCAAAACATTACTGTGTGTCAGAGGCGCGGCTGTTGCGTCAGGATACAAGGTATGTTAATTTTGCGCTATTGATGTTAGGTGCACCCTGAGGTAGAGTGCCATACTCAGTTGCACCAGGTGCGTCAGGAGACGCGGTTGCCATCCTCACTTACCTCTGGACACTAGTGGCTACACAACTTTACCCACTCTGCTTCCGGACACTGCTCACAACACCATCGCACCTCCTGATTTGCTACTCACTTACTCAATCTCCAAAGTACCCTATCGCTTTGCTGCCATGTCTCATACCTGGAAAGGGGGTAGCCTTGGCAATCATAATTGGGTTAGTGTGGGCGCTAGGTGAGAAAGCCATCATACTATTCATTTTAATTTCGCACTAACCTGGCAGACTCAGTGGTCTATTTTCAGAAATTGATCTTTCCGAGAGCGAAAATGCCAGCTCACTCCACTCTGAAAGCGAGTGATAGTTAGGACATTCTCTGGTTTGTGGTGGTTTGTGGTGGTTTCTCAGCACCTAAGACTCTGACGCGACGCGACTCCACACTTTGCTCCTATCGCAACATCTCCACTCCCATTCCTCCCAAACCTGAAAGACTGCTCCCGGCCTACCCAGAAGACTCCTCCACAACAACAGACCAGATTCAAGATCTGACACCTGGATCATACTGGGCTCAACGCCAGCTACACACTCATATAGGATTCATCCTGACCTGACTATTATTGATAGAATTACAGGGCTGGCGATTTCAGATTTCGAAGGCTGATTACTCCACAACCGCTCTACAGATTTTGGGTCTGTTTGTTGGAGGTTGTTGGGCTTGACGCCAGCTACATTCCGGTATAGGGTACGTTTCTGTGGGATCACAACTCATGAAATCGCTGTCTTGTGTGGAGGGGAGTATTAGGAACCTGGCGAAATTTTACTCGATGGGAGATTACTCCACAACCAGTGGTCGGATCGTGATTCTGTTTTATGGAGGGTTTTGGGCTCGCCGCCAGCTACACGCCGGTATAAGGTACGTCCCTGTAGCATCAAAACTCAGGAAATCGCTGACTTCTGTGGAGGGTGTATTAGGTGTCAAGCTGGCGGAATTTTACTCAATGGCAGATTACTCCACAACCGCTGAACGGATTTCAATTCTGTTTGTTGGAGATTGTTGGGCTCGATGCCAGCTACATGCCGGTATAAGGTACGTCCCTGTGACATCAAAACTCAGGAAATCGCTGTCTTCTGTAGAGGGGGTGTTAGGTACTCAAGCTGGCGGAACTTTACTCAATGGCAGATTACTCCACAACCGTTCTACGGATTTCAATTCTGTTTGCTGGAGATTGTTGGGCTCAACGCCAGCTACACACCAGTATAAGGTACGTCTCTATAGCATCAAAACTCATGAAATCGCTGCACTCTGTAGAAGTACTAAGCTGGCGGAATTTTACTCGAGAGCAGATAACTCTACAACCACTGGACGGATTTGAATTCTGTGTTTTCGAGATTGTTGGGCTCGACGCCAGCTACACGCCGGTATAATGTACGTCCCTGTCGTATTAAAACTCAGGATATCGCTGTCTTCTGTGGAGGGGGTGTTAGGTACTCAAGCTGGCGGAATTTTACTCGATGGCATATTGCTCCACAACCGCATGATGGATTTCAATTCTGTTTGCTGGAGATGGTTGGGCTCGACGCCAGCTACACGCCGGTATAAGGTACGTCGCTGTTGCATCAAATCTCAGGATATCGCTGTCTTCTGTGGAAGATGTATTAGGTGTCAAGCTGGCAGCATTTTACTTGATGGCAGATTACTCCACAACTGCAGGACGAATTTCAATTCTGTTTCCTGGAGACTGTTGGGCTCGACGCCAGCTACACCCCAGTATAAGGCATATCTCTACCCGGTAATTATTCATGATGTTCCTGATCCAACCAGACACCCGGATGTGCTTGAGCCCAGGAGAGCCTGAGCCATAGAGAGTTGACACCAGTATTTAGATCACTTAGCTAGACTAGTAGAAGTAGAAATATCATAGAAGACTACTAAAAGATACTATTTATACTGTACTAGTGTTGTGACCTAGGTCAGGAGCAGGTAAAGGGGGTACCCTTGACTCTATCTCCTAAAGATGTAGTGTTGCGCCTGGTGCTTTCAGGAAGAATAAGTGTTGCACTAGGTGCGTTGAGGAAGATTAAGTGTTGCACCAGGTGCATTCAGGAGGATTAAGTGTTGCGGCAGGTGCGTTCTGGAAGATTAAGTGTAGCGCTAGGTGCGCTCTGAGTTAGGGAAGAGTAGTATTTGCGTTCTGATTCGCCATTGACTTTATGTGCGCTAGGTGCGCCAAACGTACAGGGCGCTCCTGGCGCTAAGTATTATTATTGCTGATCAGTAGAGGCAGAGGCACAACTGGGATAATCAGGATCGTGGCGAGGAAAATCAGGAGGCAAACCGCCTGTAAACAGGATGGATAGGAGATTGTGAGCAAGAACCAGGGGTGACACGAAATGCGCAAAGAAGGGTCTGAGGAACACGGGGAGGAGAAGCTAAAGGATCAGGTGACATTTGGGGAGGTAAGCAAGGAACAGAAGGTGATAGAAATCAAAAACGCGTAAACTGGGGGACAAGGGTGATAGACCTGGATGGCACTGGGCAGGGGCAGGCAGAGGTCCGGGAGCAGAAGGGGTATGTGAGGGAGGTGCAAGATAGAATAGAGGAGTCAAAGCAAGGATGTGAGAGAGCCAGGACGAGGGAAGGGTGGACCAGGACCGCGGACCAAGGGTACAAGTAAAATGGCTGGACCTCGGTGCTGGGTGGTGGACCAAGAGGTTCAAGGGGACCAGGGGTAGTCAGGTGACTTCAGGACCGGCGAAAACATTTTGCTGATGAAGACAAGGAAATGCAAAACCTTGGCCGCTGCATTTCAGCCGTATTGGTGTCCGCATTACAAAACCCGGATAGTTCTCAACAACTACCTTTCAAGCAGGCATTTATAGTACCTCTGCTCACTGATTGATTTCACCCTGATGACTCAGTATCACAGTCCTACGCCGGAGACGCTCTGTTACATGGAACTGTATCTGCAGACCTTTCACAAAACAAAGAACATATTTCTCGAGTTCCGTACAACTAAGGCTGTACGTGTATAGGCTGAATGTCAGGATCGGGAATTCAGGGAACAGATTGCGAATGAGCACAGAACTAGGGTCAGTACTGGATCTGCTGCCAAATGGCGTCGGCCACTGGGCAAAGCCTAGATTGAAAGGGCCAATCAATTGGCAGAATTGATACAGCGGGAAAACCACTTCAATTTTATTAATATGCATTACCTAAATCACTTTGTACAGCATGTGCGACGTTTTGGGTCTGTTTCAATGTATTCCACAGATATCGGCGAGCTAGCGCATAAAGACCAGATCAAGGAAGGGTACCGCACGTCAAATAAAAATGAAGTGGCATGACAGCTCTTGGCGCAATACAGCCGGCAACATGCTATTGGAATGAGATTATTGACAATAGACGTATTACGGACGGCTGGCAATGCGGTTGGAACTGGCAACGTCAGCATTTCTAGTCCAGGGATAAGTATAGAGAGCTGCCTGCCCCACCGGATTTCACGGCGAGTCCTGAAAAGGTGGACCCTGCATGTCGGCACATTTTTCGAACTTTGCCGTGAATTAGAGATTCCCTATGACGACTTGGCTGTGGAATTGGTTAACTACATCCGCCAGGCCATAACTGATGAACGGCAGCTTCCAGTTGACCCCAGTGAACTGAAATTCTGTCCGGCTAAGCTATTCACGCAGCTCGAAATTCCGGTTCCAGACTTTCAAGAAACTAATATCTTCCAGGTTCATCATACGCGCTGTACAGGAAAGAAGTCATTCTGAAACTCTGATGTCAGAAATAATTGTGTATGGATACAGGCTGGCAGACCGGATATGTATGGTAAACTTCGCGGACGGGCCGTGGCACCCTTGGTAGGGCTTTTTAAGATAAGAAATATGCGGACGGGGGTTGCAAGTCGACTAGCATTTGTTCAAGTAGTTGATCCGGGGAACCGTGGCAGATTTCATGGGTCAAGTGGGCATATATGAGTCTGCAAGCAGCGCAATGGTCGGGATATGAGGTTAATCAATATTGGAGTCATGATTGGGCAGGTATATGTGGTTCCTTATGGGGATGTGCAATGGCTAGTAAATCACCGAATTGATCTGCGGACATTTAATGCCATTTATTGAAGCTTTTTATGTACATATTTAGTCAGTAGAAATAGAAACCTAAAATATTAAAAATAAAGAAGTATAGATTCAACGGACAAGCCCGCCTGGATCCAGATAGAGAGAACACTGTCTGGGAGAAGTGGCAGAGGATGGGTTGATAAACTAAAAATAGTGGGGATCAGCCCACGGACGCAGTCGGACGGAAAAATAAAGGTCCCCTGCATGAAGAATACAAATACAGTGGGGGATACTGGAGTCGGAATTCAGAGTCCAGGAGCCTCCCTGTGTTCGGCTTCTTCAGTCTGGGAACTTGGATGAATGTGAAGTATCGGGAGGCCAGCGGGTGAATCTAGTCAGCGTGCGATGGCAGGATTAGGGACAAAGAAAGAGGGGTCGACGTGAAGGGGCCACCGGGTGTGATAGAAAGAAGACGGCAGGTGGGAGAGGTATATAGGCAGGTGGGGGTCTGGAGCACAGAGTATGAGGTGTTTGGAGAAAGGAAATTGGCATTGCAAGGTAGTGGGCGCGATTGGGTAACAAAATGAGAATCCGGACGCACCAGGCGTCCGGGACAAGTCCAATTTGCCAGACGTCAATTGTCTTTTTGTCGGAGATAGGCGGCGGAGGATGGGTTAGAATATGAAAAACGGTGGGAATCAGCCCGAGATCAGCGGACTCAGTTGGACGGAAAAATAAAGGTCCCCTGCATGAAGAATACGAACATAGTGGGAGATCCTGGAGTCGGAATTCAGAGTCCCCCTGTGTTTGGCTTCTTCATGCCGGGGACTTGGATGAACGTGAAGTGTTGGGAGGCCAGCGGGCGAATCTAGTCAGCGCCCAACGGCAGGATCAAGGACAAAGGATGGGGGGGTGGGCATGCAGAGCAAGGGCCGCCGGGCGTGATGGGAAGAAGAGGGCATTCGGGAGAGGTATGTAGGTGGGGAAGGTCTGGAGTAGAGCCTATAGAGTGTTTGGAGCAAGGAAATTGGCATTGCAAGGCAGTAGGCGCAATTAGGTAAGAAAAGAAGAATCCGGATGTACCAGGCGTCTGGGGCGAGCTGGGCAGACATCATGCGT
Organism: Tuber microsphaerosporum; assembly: GCA_003521225.1. Lineage (NCBI taxonomy): Eukaryota > Fungi > Ascomycota > Pezizomycetes > Pezizales > Tuberaceae > Tuber > Tuber microsphaerosporum. The sequence continues at coordinate 125,272 of QOVD01000666.1, read as the reverse complement.
CCGTGCACAGATACGGTTTACCAGATGTAAATTGTCTTTTTGCTGATGTGGATTGCAAATCACTTGGAAAATGTCACATTGTACGGTATTCAACAAAATCAGTACACAGTCTGTAAGGTTCAACCCGAACAGCTAGGATCCCATTTGAGACATTCTGTGGCCACACCAGATTATAGAAGATACGAACATCTCTTCAGCAAATACTGTAATAATGACCAGCACTCCAAGCAAGAACTAATGCATCGTGGATTTAAATTGCTTCCAAGCGTCTTTTGGGGGCTTCTAAACGTTGAGCAATCTGACCTTCTCAAACCTGATATTATCCACTTGGTGTACCTGCAAATATTCGAAACACACCTTATGAAATGGCTTATCAGATTTCTAAAGAAGTACAAGCTGCTACAAGAATTCGATGCTAACTGGAAGAGTTTAGCTGTTTATCCCGGCTATTCCGTGCCAAACAAAGAGTAAAGTCAAATCTCTCAGTGGATTGGAAAATCGATGAGAATTCTGGTTAAAGTGATACTGCCCTGTTTTGCAGCTTCTCTACATCATCCAAGTGCCACCGAATGTCCCATATTTACCAGAGCTCTGACCTGTGTTCGATCAATTGTTGACTTTACCCTAATGTCAGAATATACAAGCCATACTGATGAGACGATTCAATACCTCAAACTGTACCTAAAAGCTCTTCATGATCACAAAGACGCTTTTAAAGAGTCCCGAAACGATATGTCCACTACTAGGAAAGTGAGAGGGGCCTCTGTCAGAATTCGGGGCGAGAATAGCGAAGAACTTAATCCAAACCGCCTTTCGGGGGCTACTTCAGCCAAAACACGTCGTATTGCGGATGAACAATATCGCGATTTAGATGTAATTGTCGCAGATATATATTATGAGAATGCAGACTTTAACCTTGTTAAGATACATATGTTAAGTCACTTCGGGGACCATGTACAGTGCTTTGGGAATATTCAAATGTATTCTACCAAGTCGGGAGAAACTTGAACAAGTCACAAAACAATGATCAAGGAGGGCTATCAACAGTCAAATAAAAACAATGCGAGCCATCAAATGCTATGATCATATGCTAGACTTGACGGCTTCAAAATCCATGAAATCAATTTCCAGGCGGACCAAGTGCGTCTCATTCAGAACAAATTACACGACGAACAGAACAAATGGCAGGTTGGATCAGTCATTAAACAACCAACGGGTTTCACACCGACTGTCAAAACCATTTCAGAGTTCAATCCGAGTTTGGGGAATTTTCCAGACCTTTTACTACATTATTATGGACGGAAATCATCCGTGAATCAACAGTTTGATATGGATTCAGTTATGAAGTTTTCAGTTGAGATATGTCAGCTTTTACATGTCCTAGTAGAGAACTTTCAGGACGCACGAGAGGTTGCTTGGCACCTTCTTCGGTGTATAGGAACCCAGGTTTGGAGGTCAACAGGGCAGAGCAGAAATGATTGGGTAAGGGTAGATTCAGGTAATAGAAATATTTATGGGGTATTAAAAGGCTTTTATCCAGCTCCCTTGGTATCAATAATGAAAGTTCGAGACCTAAGAACAGGTTTAGTGAAGAGACTTGTATTAGTAAACAAACTATTTGTTGAGAATTCGGGAAAAATCAGCGACATTACAGGACCTGTAACCGTTACCTTGAGGACAGGGAACTGGCCAAAGGGAACAACCAAGATTGTTGTTGGCATCAAACGGATCATGGGCATGGCATATTTAGTACCTGAGACTGCTGGGATAAATAACAAACACTGGTATGTAAATAGTAGGATTGATTTAGAAACATTAAATAGAATATATTGAAGACTGTACAGTAGAAAGAGGCAGTAAATTCATGCAAGAAATGAAACAAAGTTTGGTGCAAAAGCGACATGGAGCAGTGCCCAGGAGACCCCTAAAGATACCCATAGTAAACTAGCCAATATGTCAAATAGGGATGATACACAAAGTATTAAGAGAATCATGATGTCTTGAGAAAGAGGAGAGGTAGTACAAAGTGTTAAGCGAATCATGAAGTCTGCAGAAGGACTAGAGGAAGTACAAAGTGTGCGAGCTTCAGTGAAATGAAATTAATTTGGCACATGTACCATGGAAAGAGGAAAGTGTATGGGACCAGTGCAAGAGTAGAGAATACATGGTATGATCTGATGAACTTCCCCAGGGGGATATAATCCATAATGGAGAAATCTAGAAGAAGAGAAAGTGCCAAGTGTGACATAGGGCGTCAAGACAGGCAGCGGTTTTTCCGGATGCGCACAGGTAGAATGGAGACGTACAACGGCCATAATGGCCGAGAAGAGAATGCCTAAAAAAACAAAGGTCATGTAAGCGAGACCCCTTCGTGAGTGGAGCAAGCCAGTGGCTACGGACAAATGCTAAGGATAAATGGTGTCCAAGGTAAGCATGGGGCTTTCAGAAGCCCTCTTTGGCCTTTAGAACATAATGTCAATATGGGAGGGATAGGAGGGACAAGGGGAGGTGGTCTTACTAGACGGTACAGAAAGATATGTATGTAATACATGAGGTGGAATTTCTTTTGCTAATGTTCTTGGAGGGTTTTCACTCCATTTATCCATGGGAAGGAGTGCCACTCTTTTTTTAAAATAGGCATTCTTAAAATCACTATAGCAGGATTGCAATTTATCACCAGGAAATAAAAACTCGATTTTCAGATTCTCTATGCCTCAAAGTACTTGTAGCTGAGTTTTCAAAGTATTATCTTTATTATTCATTGATATAATCAAAAAGCAGATTGATTTTTAGTGATTGCTATGCGTGATGGGGGTCCCGGTACTGATCGGTTTCCCGGTAAATGACGTTACCATCTTGCATATTTATTCTAGCTCAAGACATAACTTAACCTTGCCATCTTCCACGCAGTCCATGAGAATAATAAACCAACCCTAATTCGAGGGCCTCCCAATCCCCTCTCCTACTCCCCTGCACCCCTACACCTGCCGTCGTTTACACCCCGGCACAAGCCTATAAACACTGAAGGCATTGCAGCAAGTCAAACCCCTCCCAACATTTGGGATCCCCAAGCAACAATCACTTAATATAGCCAGAATAATCCAATCTTCCAAGAAAGCAAAATTCAAGAATCTCATGAACGCATTCTGATTCTGGAGGACAAATAGAGGATTCTTTTGCCCCCCCCCCTCCCCTCAAACAGTATTAGTTAGAGCAGCAGGAAATACAATACTAGCAAGATGCTTTCAACTTCGAGGTATATACCCTCCAGAACGGCGGTTCTTGTACGATGCAGTATATATACACACTGCAATCAACTCCATCCACTTCAAGTTTGAATCACCCCTTTTCATACAACTTAGGATTTGGGGGAATCAGACAGGGTCCGTAGTTGCTTCGGACGTACGTGCAACCCAATAGTATTATACGATGCTCGCCCAAAAGCGAGTAAGTAATTCCACGGGGGCTGGAGGGGGAGCTCTGGTTCCTCCCGTGGGCTAGTTTTAGTGTGGAATGCCGGTCCAGATAAATGACGTGAGTGATTCCCTATGACCCATAAACAAAAATTCAAAACCTCTTGTATTATACAGAAATACTAGAGTGAGAGCGGGACCTGAAGGAATTTCTCTAGCCAAGTCGAACTCTACCCCGTTGTGTAAAAAGAAAAAAAATCAAAGAAAAACTATTAATTCAACATGTTCTGTCTGAGTTGATAATAAAGATCATAATATTATTAAATGGCTATTCCCCCGAAGTCCAATACCGGTAGTAAACTCGGGACTTGAAATGTACCATATCTAGAAAAATCCCCATCGCCAAGCGTACAAATTCCTCCTCATATTTTCGCTCCCAGCCTATGATCCTCACCGAGGGCCTCGCCCTTCCAGCCACTGGGCGGAACGAGCGTTGTTAATGACCCCTATCAGCTCCGGCTCTCTAGACGCCCTCGTACAGTTAGGGGCACTGGAAGTCTCAATAGGTAATGCTAGATTAACTTGCCGCGCGTTTAAATAACGCCGGTAGCTACAGTGTGTCTTGTGTCAAGAGGATTCCAGGCTCTCGTTAGCTGAATTTCTCGAGATTACTATGGCCGCACAGGCCATATCCGGTAGGCATACTGTAGCTCTATCTACCTCAACCCTTTGAGCGGTCCTTATAAACACCCATATCTAACCTGTGACCCTACCGCCTAGCTCCAGAGCACAAAACCCCCCATCTCTCAAGTCATATTGGAAGTCCCGTCTTCCTCCCTTCCTACCTAACTCTTTCCTCTCGACAACGTGTTCATAACGCAGCATGTATATACTCACTATGACATCCATGACTCCCGATGTGATCCGCTAACGTTTGTGGCAAGGTTAGAGACCCACACCTCCACGCCCGAGCAATTTTCAATACTCCCAGGTAGACAGGCCTCCCGGAGAGTGTGCATTATAATTATAATATGAATTAGTAGTTCGTGTATGTAAGACACTAGACGCAAGTGTGACAATGTTGCGCTTTCCGGGCTGGGGCCCCGGGAAGCCCTACCAGAGGACTACTACGGAGGTTAGAAAGTTTCAAAGAGGGCGATGCCAAATAATACGGCGTTTTAGACCCTTGGGCACCCTTAGCGACGCCCGGGGATCCACAGCAGCGGTATGTGGGCGTTAGCAGCATCTCGTGTGTATATATACCCAAGTTTAGTGTCATTGCCAGGAAAAGTTTACGTCCGGGAGCAGTTTTCAAAAGCACCTCTTGGCGTTCAGGGTAGAATCTCAGGCTAAATCAGGTAGTTCAGGCTCTATGAATTTCAGCTACTCAAGACTCACCCAAAACAATTCAGCATTCGAGTGACTCTTTATGAACCAAGTACCACACAAGAGCAGAGCAGTGCATCACTTCAAACATAATAAATTTATATCCCGCATCCCGCCCCCATCCCTCATTCAGCCCATCCCACCTACCTACCCTAACCCATTCACCAACCCATCCATCGCAATCCACGATGGGTACCTCTAACCAGAAAGAAAAAGACCAAGCCAAAAAAAAAAAAACTATAAAAGGGAGCAAAAAAGGAACAAAAAGAGACTACAAGGACCTATATGATAACAATAAATAAACAAATAAACAAACAAAATGCAAGACTAAAATACCTAGTTACTTACTCGCCCAGTCAGCACATATCGCAACACCAACGGGTATTTCAAACGGGAAGGAAATGAATAGAAGAGAAGAGAAGAGAAGCCTAGATTGACAAGAAAGAGAAGAAAAAAGAAAAACGCCTCCGGAGTTACAGCTAGAGGAAGGATGTCCCGACTTTTTTTTATTTAACAAAAGCGAGAAGGAACAAAAATGGTGAAAACATCGAGGGTAAATATGGGAGAGGGAACAGGGCAATAAAAAAGAAGAGAGGAAAAAGGGAAGGTGGTTCTTTTGTTGGAAGGAAATTCGTGGCTAGCAGAGGGTGGAGCGAGTGATATAGGTAGGGGGAGGGCAAGGTAAGGTAAGGCAAGAGCAAATATAGGGATACGGCGTGAAGATGTCAGGTGCGAGAAGGGTAGAATTGAAGAGGGAATAAGTTTAGTGAAATCCTTCCGTCTATGCTCGTGCCTCCGCAAACAGAAAACTAAGAAAAGAAAGGAATCAACTAAATGCTCGCTCAACTCCGATTGACAAGAAACCGAGAAGAAAAACGTAACCAGACTAACATCCATTACTCAAGGCTGCTCGAGTAAGGGCGGGGAAAATAGAGGGAATGGGAAACTGGGGGAAAAGAGAAGAGACGGGAAAGGCCATTAGGTATGTATACTAAAAAAAGGCTCTTTAGTAGTGCCCATAAGCCCTACCAGAGGACCAACAGAGTTCCCTAATCGCATTAGCCAGCAATAAATTTCCACAGTAATCCCTCTTGACCCCAGACTTTAGATATTTCGGGTGCCGTTATCTAGTCAAAGCATACCCCCATCTTTAACTATAGGACTGACTGGCTGGATACCCGGCAATTTCAGATCCAACTTATCGGTACTGCTACCACCGTCTGGTGTGAGCCCAGGAGGCTGAGTGTCCGCCGCCAAACTGAACTCCGATGCTGGACTCCTGGGCGGGCGACCTATTTCCACTTGCAGACTTGATTGGTCAGGATCTTTATATTTCTCTCCATCGATGTAAGCCCCCGGCATCGGTTCTTGCGGTAACGGTGGAGAAGGCTGAGATTTTGCCTCCTTCCGCTCTTTCGAATCCTTACTTGATCCCCCTTTACGGCGTCCGACCCTGCTGAGAGACCTAGCAAGGGATCGAGGCTCCGGCGATGGTGTCTTTTGAGGGCGACAATTAGAAGTATTCGATGGATAACGGTCAACATTGGTTTGGCTGGTCGACCACGACTCGGGCGCTGAGGAAGCATCGTGGTATTGGCTTTGACCAGAAGAGGCAGTCGAGGGCTGCCGACTCGGGATAACCCTCCTATATTCTTCCTCTTCCGTCTTGCATCCAGCCCAACACTCATCCCAGCTACCGACAAGCCAATTAAAGCAAAATCGGTCAATTCTAAGAGTAGAACAGAATATCATGCCGAGATTAGCAAGGTTCATTTTGTTTACGTCAGAAGCACCGCAAACAGCACTCAGATGGGAAAAGAGATGGTGAAGTAGGTAGTAATTCTAAGTCATATTTATTAGACATCTATCCCCAAGACAGCAAGTCGATTAGGTGAACAGGGGAGATGACTCACGTAGGGAGGTAGTTGTGAAAGTTCGTCGATGAATGCCTGAGGTGGTTTTGGGGCATCGGTTTGATCCTTACACTTTTCGTATACCCGCTTTTGAACCTCGGGGGGAAGCACAGCCTCGGGCACTATTTAAGTATGTTAACGGTAATCAGCCAGAATAGATATACCACTAGTGCATACTGACATGATCGGAACCATCCTTTGAGTAAAGATGATACAGTATGGAGGTCATCGGGGGGATTGTCAAAAAGATCCACGTCATGATCTGAGGAAAGTGATTAGCCTTGAAGTGTTAAGGGGCTTGAAAGCATACGTATTTTGAACTGTGCTCTTAAATCGTCCACAACAGATGTGCTCCCTGAGATGCGATAAATTCCGAGCTCAGGTGGACCGTGAACATTGAGGTACCTAAAGATCAATATTAGCAGCCATCTCCCTCTATTTTTACATGGTAATCCAGGCAACCGGGAGACGCACTGAAGGCATCGATATGCCAAAGCGGGCATCCAATACGCTGCATCAGCAGGACCCTTCCTCTCTTTCACAATTCTAGTCCGCTGGACGGCTTCTCGTAAATCCATACCGAAAACATCGATGTCGTTGCTAGAATCCCTAAGGCTTACATTACCCCCACCAGAATAAGGTGAGCCGGTCGGTCCAGAACGACCATTTCCCTCCCTCCCCCTCTTAATTTTACCCCAAGCTTCATGTCCTTTTTTGCCCAGAAATTTAGCAGCTCCCAATCCACCAGATTGAATTTGCTCTCTTCCTTTCTTGACGATGTTCAATAAGCTTCCCCCCTCAGCAGACGCGGAGCGTTGCGGTGTCGGCCGATCAGGTAAAGGAGGCGGATTATCCGAGGAGCCACAGGAAGGTGAAGCGGGATGTGAATTAGGCTTTGTGAGGCCCCTAGGAATTGATGCATCAGAGCTTTGGGACTTGAACGACGATTTTGTCGAGGATTTGGGTGTCAACTTTACTCGAGGAACCTTCATTGTTGTTGAAGGTGAGGCAGATTTGGTGGGTGGAGTCCAATTATCGGTAATCCGCGAAATCGCGGTAGCTGTATTAAGAGCAGCCGGCGCCATGTCAGATTTTCCACTGGTCAGTTGTCTCTGCAGAAGCTTTCTTCTTGGGGCCACCTGGTTGGTCGGTGATGGTGATTTTTGAGTGGACGTATCCTTGGGAGGAGCTCGGGGTGGACAGTCAGTCTCAAGCGATTCCCTTTGCCTTGTCTCGTCCTGCTTTGCCGCCACCTTCGCGAGTGTAGCGGCTGTCGTCTTGTGACCTTCGTGGAGATGTTTCCCTTTAGCAAAGCTACCGTTGGTCGCAGAAACGGGTTTTGGATCTTTTTTTCCCATGATACCCAGTCTAGGAATGGTAGAGAAATGCGATTATTTTTGGCCTCGCTGCGGCTTATGGAATAAACGCGGCGATTGGAACGGGGCCCCTAGCTCCACGTCACAGGCAAACTGAATAAGACGCAGGCCCCTAGCTATTTTTTTTTTTTTCCCCTCGTGTTTTGCAGTCGAATCAATCCGAAGGCGGCGACTTGCGCTGAAGAAGTAGTTGTCCTAGTATGTGTGGGTGGGTGGGATGGTTGGGTTTTTGGGGGTACAATACAATGGATTTCTTGGCCCAGCAGCAGCACGTATGCGTGGACAGTGAGCTGGTCGGTGGTTGGCTAGCTTGCTGCTCCTTTGCGTTTGGGGAGGAAGCGGTAGGTGGTGGTTGAATAGAAATGGGAGGCCTGCAACCAGCAATGATTCGAGGGGTGAACCGCAGAAGCACAAACAAACAAACCAAAGCTGCCAAAATTTCTCTCTTCCCTTCCTTCAATATAGACGGAGAGACGCGTAGACAGGAGTAGAGACTCACGCAACGCAGAAGGTGGAGGTAAAGATGGTGAAAGGGAGAAAGTGCCGTAGCGTAGTTCAGAATATCGGGTGCCACATGAATGGGGGAAAGTAGCGCACAGAGGATAGAATGAGGAAAAAAAGAGTTGTCAGTTCCCTCGTTTCAATTGTATTCCGGCTCTTTGGACGGGAAGGGGGAAGCGAAGAGAGGCGCCCATCAACTCAGTTAGGGTGCAGACTCGTACAAGAGAATACGAGTAGAATAAACTGTCAATATGCGACTGATAAACGCGGCGGAATCCAATAAAGGGGAAGACCCTGGGCTGTCAGATTTACCTCAAGAAGAAGAGGGGGGAAATGTCCCACGATTTCTTTCGAAGGGATGCAGTTGAGGGAGGGATACGAAGGAGGTACAGAGGCGGGGATCAGATGTATGGGGGAAAAGAGATACTACAGTGGCTTGTCTACAGAACAAGCCAGTCGCCTGGAGATGAGTAGGGTCCGGTAGGGCCATCCCTTCTCCGCCATCTACACTATCATGCATGGGAACTTTGTACTCGAGTAATGGAGCTGTCCATGATTCCGAAAATATGCACTCGTACAATACTAGTACATGATAAATACGACAAGAGCAGGAGAGTCACAGAGCTCCCAGGCCCAGCAAGAACAATTTCAGGGTGAATATGGTCGTCAAAGCTCCCAGATGAGGCAGAACCTTGACATGGAAGGGCATTGGGCAAGGTTTCCCGTCCCACCGCATGATATAATATCATACTCTATCCACTGCTAGAGCTCTTTTACTCCATACAGGGCTAGAAAACCTATCTGCCCATATCTCTTCGTTTCTGCTGATATCGTGCATATGTCTGTACTGTGCACGCACAGCACATGGTCCAATGTCCACAAGCGCCAAACCCACCCACACAAAGGTAGGAGCTATGGCCAGATTCATATTCAACGTTCTTGCGCATCTTCGCAGAACCTCACCCATCGCATCCATAGATGCAACAATACCGTACTCTGAAAAATAAAGAAGCAAGCAACCAAAGAAAAAGCAACCAGGTGCGGGGAAGAGAAACACACTGAGTCGGGGACACTCAGCCCAGCGTGCGAGTTTCAAGTACTCGAGTATCACAAGTTCTGGAAGGTGCCTTACCGCAGATAGATGTGATGATGATTTCTGAGCATCCTGGCGGATGGGGGTCCGATATGGCGCACTTTAGGGGCTCTGTGCCATGCAGAAAGCCACACACTTCCGGATCGTCGGATGACACCGGTACCGGTACAGTATTTTCAGGGCGGCCCACAAAAACCCTCCCTTCATGATACCGGTACTGTACCGGTACCACATTATCGCCATCCCATATTTTTTATAGTATGATATTATGATACGAGCATTATCTATTTATCCGTCAGGAAGGCAAAAAAGCCCTTACTTTCGCACAAATAGCCCCCCAGGCACTTTTCTGTCAACAGAGCTGGCCCATCCCTCGCCTCGCCTGCGAGATGGGTGGTGCCTGTCGTCCTTTTGCCCAGGGGGGGGGAGGCTAAGCTGAAAAGAGACAAGTCCAGGGGCACTTTACATCTTTCTGAGGCTTGGCCTGTAACGCATTCTAAACGAATCCTTGAGTTGACCGAAGAAGATCCCCGTTCATCTGACCCGAGCCAGGTACCGGTACAGTACCGGTACCCTATCTTGTTATTAGTCGGTCGCAAGAGTTTACACATAATTACAGTAACGTATTACCGATCTCCCACCTAACTTACCCTACTCTACAAGGCTGTTTTACTGGTGGCCAGCATTGGTATAAGGTACAGTGTTAAAAACGTCCCTATAGTACTATACGGCTGTCTTCCTTTGCAGGTTGGGAGGTCAGCGATGATTATCCCGATCAAACCTTGGATAGATATGAAGTAACGATGCCAATATGGCACGACACGAGAGATTCACTCCTTGACTATACCTTACGCGGCCATTACTTCCCTTCCATCAGATCAGAGCGACTGTGAGTGACCGCGTCACTACTCCCAAATGCACCCGCGGTGAAACTGCAGCCATCTCTTTGTCCTACGATTTAATATATTTATCTCGCACAGCCAAGCTTTCTTATACAAAGGGGAGATAGATATAGACTTGTATAAACTTGCTCATGAAGGAGATCTCTATTAAGACCCATGCACAGATATCCTGATAGATCGACTCCCCCCCCTGCACCTTTTATTATACTCTACCCTCCTAGTCGAGTAATACACGAACCCGGGCCGTGGACCAGCGTCTCATGGATGCTCTGAGGTAAGGGACCGACATCTCCCTCTCGCAAACTCTCTCTACACTACCCATCTTCTTTAGAGTTTCACCACTCAAAAAGGTAAGAATCCTCTCCGGGACCGCGCTTCAACTTGTCTAAACGAGTCTTGCCATTATGGCGTACTAAGTAGTACAAAAACAATAACTGCCTATCTGTCTGACATCGCACTGCACTCTCTCCATCATCATATCCTTCGATTTCCATTACCCCGTCAGCACCGGGTACATGGTAATGCGGTGAAGCGAGATACCCCCTCCCGCAAGAGAGGTGAAGGACTGACCCTTTATGCTTGGGTAATGCTTGTTATTGGGCTTTTGTCTCCTGGGTGCAAAGTTCCGATCTCCATGGATGTGTGTTCTAACAAGGGTGTACTACGCTCTTCGGCCCAGCTCCGCAATTGGTGCATAGCCGGTCGATTCGAGTATGGTGGTTTACCTTGTGTTGTGCTAATTGTGCTGTAGCTGTGCGGGAAGAACTCCGCTGTTTTTGTGTTTCTGCGTTGCGGTTTTTTTGTTTTAGATGGCTCAGGACCAGTCTTGAAACTGTTTGAAAGCTGCTATTTAGCATGGACTCCCTACTCGCTACTTTTAGGTCTAGGTATAGGGGCAAGTGCTCCGAGAGAGATATATCATACTTGACGTCACTAAAGTGGGATATATATTAAATTCATGTATCCGTTTATTAGGCGGGTCAAGCCAACCCATCCATCTTCCGCTGTAATGATATCTATATTTCTGACAGAAACGTTTGAACAATAGCAGTCCGTAGCCTAAATTCGATAGAGGTCTCAGTCGGGATGGGAATCGGATATTGGGCTATTGTTTATGGGCATCCTTATGAAATCCTCTTGATAACCCGGAGAACTAGCTTGAAATAGGACCCGGTCAAGTGCTGGTGACACATCAAGGATTTTTTATTCTTGGGAGTACGACATAAAAGTTACTCGGCATAGCGAGACGGATATATTCGGGGATGACGCTCTCGCATAGTGCTGCATCCAACGAGGGATGATACCAGTCCCGACAACTGCCTGGTTAATCGCTAAGGTCTCGGCCCTTTTAAGCTTTATCTCTATTAACCTGGGGTTTGAGGGGATCGATCTGCGGTAGGTCTTGGGACATGATCCGCATGGCCTGCCTTTAGGCATGTGGACCAGTCAGTCTGAATATTATAACTGCTTGGTAAAGTTAGTTACAGGTGGCTTTTGTGCTCAAATGGGATCCTTGGTAAAAAAAGACTTTCAAAAAAAAACAAAACGATGTCTTGGAGGAATATCGCATGCTCCGTTTTTACGATAGGTTATGCATATCACTGGGTACCCTAGGGTACGGGCATTTGGCGTTGTTAAGGTTTTGGAGATTGGGTGTGCTCATTCACATCAGATCACGACTGACATCTTATGGTACAATAGAGTAATACGATAGGCTGAAACTCTCCACACTTGTATCTATACTTCTACCTAAACACCAGTATTGGGTTACTTTGATACTGTATGCACAAGTTGCATAATGACCACTGTTATTGCGGTGGGTGGTTGGTCGATATCTCAGGGAGTAATAGCTCGGGAAACATTCATGCATAAAAAACATCTACGGTCGCTCAGCCAATGAGGTGAGAGCTCGAGTAGCGCTTAAACACATCGTCCCAGTCCCTCAATTCAACGAGTAGATCTACTGGGTCTGAAATTAACCCCCTCAGCGTTTTTCGTTCTTGCATCAAAAGCCACATTGGTAGATAATTAAACCCCTCCCTCCCAATGGCTGGCCTGCCACTGAAGGTACAGTACTGTACATATGCTACAGTATCAGAGTCAGGGCACGGGAGAGGCGGAGAGAGTAAAAAGACCAATGGATTTTCGTCCTTGTGTCACCCAGTAAAAAAAAAAACCCCCCGAAGGACATTGTCACGTGGCACACAACCCTGCGTGATGTCGTCAGTTCAAGATCTTGGCTAAATTTGCCAACTGGAACGCGCAGCTTCGTTCTTCTGCTCTTGAACGAGAGGGGCCTTTGAACGAACTATCCCTTTTTCCCCGCGCTTTATCGTGCTCGAAGCAGGAACCCTTCCCTTCCCCGCACAAAGAGCCAGAATGACTATTCACACTTTACACGATGGAATAATGTTCTCCAGGAGAGATAATGACACGCACACCGGACTTCCGAATGACGCGAGTAGTATGCATTCCTCGGCTCCTTCGTTGCATTTTTGACTGACTGCAATTTTTTCTAGGGAGGACCGATTTACCAACCCAGCTAGTCATCTCCACAACACTCGGATTGGGTGCTTTCCTGACGTTTTGTTTCTTGAGGCCGAGGTGGTCCTCGCTCTACGCGGCGCGGAAAAAACAACTTGGCTCAGGTGAGCTGAACCCGGATCTGACAGTGGGGAGGTTTTTTTTTTTTGACATTATCGCGAGGCTGACAAGCAAGGGGTATCATCAGCTGGGTCATTGCCAGATTTACCAAATACTTGCTTCGGTTGGATACCAGTGCTATGGAGGATAACGGATGAGCAAGTACTGTCGTCTGCTGGACTTGACGCTTATGTGGTATGCACTACAATTGTCTGTGCTACATTGTTGCATGGAGTCTCACTAGTATTTTTTAGTTTTTGTCATTTTTCAAGATGGCTATCAGATTCCTATCGATTGCGGCGGTACTAGCGTTGGGCGTGCTCATGCCTATCCATAAACATTTTGATCACTCGGTTTCGGAATCTCGGGCCTCGTTTTCGGAATGGGCGCTCAGACCGACCAGCCGGAGAATGAATGTCCTTGGTGATAAAAAAGATAAGCTTGATGGGCCATATCTTTGGGCCCACGTGGTGTTTGTGTACCTGTTCACTGCCTTAGCAGTCTATTTCCTTCTTGACCAGTCCAAGAAGGTCCTTGCTGTTCGGCAAAAGTATTTGGGGAATCAAGTCACAATTACCGATAGAACCGTGAGGCTGTCCGGGATTCCAAAAGTACTCAGATCGGAAGATGCCTTGACGGAATATATTGAAGGCTTGGGGATCGGAAAAGTCGACTCGGTTACTATCTGCCGGAATTGGGCAGAGTTAGATCGTCTTATGGCACAAAGGCAGGATCTCGTGAGACGGCTGGAAGAGGTATACGTCGTTCACAACAGGCATTACAAAGTTGGGAGAAATCCGGAGACTCTGCCTTTTGTCCAGCCGTCGCCCCCGCACCCGTTATCATCGGGTGATGAGGAAACACAGCCACTGCTTCATGGGGGTCCTCGCCCTTTCCGTGGGGATGATAGACCGGAGATGACGATATGGGTTGGATTGTGCGGCCTGAACAGAAAGAAGGTTGATGCGATCGACTATCTTACGATGAAGCTAAAGGCACTTGATGAGAAGATTATTGAGGCTAGAAAGAAGGAACATGAACCCACTTCCATAGCGTTTGTTACTATGGAGTCTGTTGCATCGGCTGTAAGTCTTTGACTGCCATGTAAGTGGGGCTCTCACTAACTCTTGTGAAGCAAGTTGCGATTCAAGCCGTTCTGGATCCGCGTGCCAACCAGATGACAGCTACTCAAGCACCCGCGCCGTCGGATATTGTCTGGGAGAATACGTATAGGTCTCGTAGCACTCGTCTGATTTATTCATGGGGAATCAGTATCCTCGTCACTCTACTTTCAATCGTCTGGCTTATACCAGTCACTGGTCTTGCTGGTCTTTTGAACCTTGCGGATATCCGCCGAGTTTCGCCAGGGTTTGCGGACCTTTTAGAGGGTAGCCCCATCATCAGCTCCTTGATCCAGAACACCTTACCAACTGCCGTTTTGACGCTTCTCAACATCCTCGTGCCATACTTCTATGACTGTAAGAACCAGTAGCTTTGCTTTTTGAAAGTCTATTCTAAGGGCAGTGCGTTGATCATGAATGATATAGGGCTTTCAAACCACCAAGGCCATATCTCGCAAGCAGACGTGGAGCTTTCACTGATCAGCAAGAATTTCTTCTTCACGTTCTTTAACCTATTTTTCGCCTTTACAATCCTGTAAGTGTCCATTTCGCAAGCTTGGCGTTTCAAGTTCTCACATGTGCTGCTAGTGGAACCGCCCTCACCTTCAGGAACCTATGGGAGCGGCTGAAGGACTTCTCTGATGCCACAAAGATCGCATATGCGCTGGCGGGGTCCCTTGGAAATCTTGCTTCTTTCTACGTCAACCTTATCATCCTTCAAGGAATCGGCATGTTTCCATTCCGCCTCCTCCAGTTTGGAAGTGTCGCTCTTTACCCTATCATATACGCTGGGGCGAAAACACCTAGAGATTTCGCTGAGCTCGTCAGGCCCTCGACGTTCTCTTACGGGTTCTTCCTACCGCAGCCTATCTTGATTCTTATCATCTGTATCATCTACAGCGTTCTGCCCTCTGGAGGGTACATGCTTGGATTTGGCTGGGTATACTTTGTTATCGGATACTTTACATACAAATATCAACTCCTATACTGTTCGCACCCCTCCCCTCGCCCACTCTGCCCTAACACATCATCACCGTATTAACCCTCACCAGCAATGGACCACCAACACTCCACAGGCCAAGCTTGGAGCATGATATTCTACCGCATAATACTCGGCATCTTCATCTTCCAGCTCGCCATGGCCGGCTTCCTCGCAATCAACCATGCGTTCACAAGATCCCTACTCATCGTCCCACTGCTTTTCGTAAGTATCTGGCTCGCATGGATGTTCTCGAGGGTATATGTCCCATTGAATAAATTTATCGCTCTTAAAGCCGTAAGAGAGCCAGAGCTTGCGAACGGGAGCACAGTCTCTGAAGACACGGTGGAGGGAGAGAGAGAGAAGGATGAGAGGTTTATTAATCCTAATTTGGTTATTCCGTGGGTGGCACCGACCCTTACATTTGTAGTAATTTTTTGATGCTGATAGTGAGTAGATTGGAAGACGCCTGGGCGATCGGCAGCAGGCATCAGCAGTAGCACCAAGAATAAGAGTAGAGAAACGGGGGGGTTACCGGCGCTTTGCGAATGATCGTGTGATGACGAAACGAATGAGTTTTGGAAAGAAAGGAATTAGAATTAGGGATATACCATTTACTTGCATAGTGATCACCATAATAATAACAATATTTATAACATAATATATAAGTTACCACAGAGAATAGCACTGAAGTGTTTTAATTAATTGGGGCTCTTCCATAGTTATTATCAGATTTTTTAAATGTAACAATCATAATAATATTATTATATAATCGCTAAATGGTTAATTGCGTGGTTAGAGAAAAAGAGATATAAGCACAATACTAACAGAAAAGAAAAGGGGGGCAAAAAAGAGTTTTGCGATCGCGGGAGGACTCGAACTTCCAATCTCTGGTGCCGAAAACCAGCGCCTTAACCATTAGGCCACGCGACCATGAAGGAGGTTTACCGTTTGGTAGTTTGAGTGGGGTGGGGTTCAGGGCTTGCTGGAGTTTGTATGATGCGGTACCGCGACAGCGCTTAATTTAGGTGTGTGTTTAGTTAGACATGAGGTGTCACTCGTTGGGAGGTA
>QOVD01000666.1:61885-108633 GCA_003521225.1 Tuber microsphaerosporum | reverse complement strand
CCCGAGCAAATGCTGCACGAGTCCTGGGTAAAGCACCCGCGGTGCAATGAAGTTTGCATTACACTCCAATCACCGGGACATCGTGGCCCTACTTTGGTAAAGTAGCTACTATTAAACCAAAAGAATAACAGCCATTTTGCGACCTTGGGCTAAGGCCAGGTCTGCCCATAAGCTGCTAAGTGTATTTCTGTGAATATGGGAAAAACATCGGTATGAATGTGGATCTTGGAGAGCCAGCTGTCTAGTATGGTTGTATGAGCCGGGACTATTGGGCTTCTATCACGGTTTGGTGAATGATGTAATAGCGGGGTAAAAATAATAATATCTGAGAGTGATCGAATTCTTGAGTGATTTTTTGAAAGCAGGGCCCTTTCGGATTTGAATATTCGCCGTGAGTACGCGTACGGAGAGAGCCAACTTACTCTCCTAGTATTTAGTTTATTTCAAGATATCGACTGGTATTCGGGGATTCGTTCTACTTCTATATACGCTAACTTACAACCCGCCTGGTATTCACAGTGATCTACCCCTATAGACAGCATTACTTTTCGCCCATGGCCAAAAGTGTGCATTCATAAACTCCGAGATATAGCCCAGTTCCGGCACCAGTAAAAATACCCCTCAAGGCCCCTCCCCGCCAAAGACCTCTGAATCCCTCCTCCCTCCACAGCTTCTTCGCCACCTCTGTCGCCCTCGGTCTCTCCCCACCACGCTTACTCGCTCCCAGCATAATAATTGTCTTCACCACATCCACCGGCGTTGTCAACCATGCTGCTACACCCCCAGACAGCACAGCTGCCGCGCCTGTGACCTTTGCAGTCTCTATCAACCTGTTTCCCCGCTTACGTACCCCGAATACCACCTTCAACCGTTCGTAAAGCGGAAATTGAATAACGACAAACGGGAGATTACGGCTCGCCAGAAGTGTGAAGCCCCGCCAGAGATCCTTGGGATTCCGCCCAACGAGTTTCAAGGCGGCAAGCGAGCTCGAGCCGTTGGTTTCGCGCAGGACTTGCGCATTTTGCTTGATCACTTCAGCAGGGGTAGCCACCACGCACCCAAGGACCTCCGCCAGGGACGAAGAGAACACGTGTGTTATCGGCTCGGGGATTTGTGGAGCAGAGGTTAGCAGAAACTTTTTTGAGGTTTCGTAGGATGTGAAGAATACAGCCGCTGGCCACCGCAATCACCGAGTCAGAAAGGGAAACAAGGAAAGTGCAGCCTCCCCTACCGGTGTCGGAGCGGTATGAGTGAACATACAGCCAGACATCATAGCGAGAGTAATCGGCCCGATACCCTGGTATAGCCCGCATAACCACATTTTCCTCGGGTGCATCGATTGCGTTGCGAGTTTTCGGAATGCGGGCGACTGGACTCTTGTTTTTAACGTATCGAATGGGTGGAACGCCAGACACACTGCGAAGCCTGCTGCCGGCCCTGCCTTCATCGTCATCAATAACTTCGTAGGGATGATAATACCGATGCCGGAAATAACATCGAGAAAGGGCCCAGGACTCCTTACGATAAGATCGGCGGTCCTCATTTCGACCAATTGGCTCGCTGTGGAAATCACGCGGGGGAGAACGCGAAGAAAAAAAACGCCCGTGATGGAAGATTTTTGTGCGACAGGATGTCGGAATGAGGAATTTGCGTCCAGGATTCGAGATTCTCAACCCCAAGTAAAACCCTAACCCGACGCAGGTCCCTCATCGAGTGAGACGGAATGAACAGAGAATGCGGATAAATATTGTAGAAACTTGAATAGTTTAGTCATGCGCTATATAGTCAAAAGTTGCCTTCACTAGAAAGTCTGCGACAGGCGCCGCCGGAGCGTATCCCCTTCCCCCCCCCCTGCGACAGAAAAGAAAATCAAAATTGCTAAACCATGCTGGAAGAGGAAAGGTCAATGGCATAGCACACGATTCAATTATTCAAGTTTCTACTGTAACATTGTTAGGAAGAACTCAGCGAGTGATGCATCTAATTCGTGCTTTTTGATATGCCCGCCGATAGAGACGGCTAGTAATTGTAAATCAACTAGCGCAGGCGCCTTCCGAGATCGCACCCTCCAAGGTTCGCTACCGTAGTCTAACCTCCTGGCAATAGTACGTGAATAGGGGGTCGCTACAGCATCATATAGACTAGGAGGTGTCTGTCAGGAATTATTGTATGTACGGCGCGGGAGGATAGGTATTTTAGAGTTCTCAGTACAGGGTGAAGGAATGATTAATGGGCGCAGTGGTGCGGGTGAGATCACCGCGAATGAAGCACACTAAATAAGAGGAAAATGATAGACTAAACTACAGATGGATATGCAAGCTAAAGGCAAGCCGAGAGATGTACTCGAGTACAGCCACGTTCGCAAAGTTCCTGTACCCTGATTGGTACCGATACTTCGCTTGGCTATCCCAGAAGTATTTTGATGTAGTGTACATAGTAGGCAATCATAATAATCATGACTCCGCTACATAATAATACATCCGCTATAGCCAAGCCAGGTACTGATATCAACTGGGGTAGGGGAACTTTGCGAACGCGGCTGTATATAATATATCCCGAAAATGGGCTAGAAGCTCCGAATCCTAAAGGAACCTCCATGAAACTATTATAGATGAAACACATCCAGCTCTAAGGGAAGGAACTCTTAGAAACATCTTGACATTCCGAAATAATCCAGAACCCTAAAATCCCGTGCCCTCAGCCATACACCAACAAGCGTAAACGGGGGAACAGACCAAGCCGACCATCGGTACCACACGCTGAAAGGTAGTCAGAGGATAGGGAAGAAACAACAAACTAAACCAAGCTTTCGACACCCAATGCGAAATGGCGGCGAGTATCAATAAAACAAGACCAACACCCATACTGGTACCATACACCCACCAGTGCAGGATGCAAAAACAATAATCCAGCACCGTGTATCATTACAAGCCCCTGCCATGAACGTGTACAAATCCCTGCACACCTCTGATACCCATATGCCCTGTAACTGCATGCCCTATAGGCACTTCGATACAGGGAAGTTATAATAATAATATGATACGATACTCTATCGAAGCTTGTTTTATAGAAGCTGGAGAAAAATATCGGTAGGAATGTTTGACGTTCTCGGCAGGCTGTTACCTGAATAGCGGGCGATCGCAGAAATACAGTTTTGTCACTTTGGATGCCCGCTGTGCAACCTTTTGACCACCGGTATCGCAGATACCCGAATACCGGTAGCGCGTAAATGTGCTATTTACGATGGGACGTTGGAGCTCTCCTTCTCGGGTATACTAGGGAAAATGCAGCAAACCTAGCCCTCATAACGTTAAGATTTATGCTTGTGGAGAATCCTGTTGTGGCCTCGGCTCGATACTAATTTTTCTTTTCTCTTGCTTATCATAAGGTACAAGTAGCTGTTCTGCCAGGCGGTCTCGGCAGTTTTTACTGGTCTATCGCTTCCAATCGCTTTGGTTCTTGTCAGTGCTTTAAGTTTCACTAGAGCAAGCTTTCTGTCGCCTTTCAGAAAGTTATTTCCGTTCCTTCCCTCGTTAAAAGCCCCCCCCCCACACTTCGTGCCAGGTAGGCCAATCTCATGCATTCTGGATTCCTTTTGCTATCCCCCCCATCTATTTCACTTCTCGTGTCTTAAGGCGTGTATTTACGCTGTGGCTAGGGAAAGATTATTTCTAACTTGTTCACCTAACTCCCACGAACGATGGCGCATGGCCGAAACAGCCAAGACAGCCCGAAGACTGCCCTTTGTCTTTGCCGTTTTGCCATCCTGATTTGTTTATCCGAAGTCTTTCATATTCCATCTGGTTCTTCTCTTCTGCTGCCTAAAGTTAGTGGGTAGAGAAAATGTTTTTCAATCCCTGCGCTTTTGCGCAAACCTTTCGGATTCTATCCTTGCTCGTGACACAATTTGCACCATCCAAAAAGACCCTAAATACAAATGGATAGAATAATAAAACTATTGTAGAGAAGTCTAAGAGTCTTCTTACCCCTCAGGCAATGTAGAAAAATCTACAGAATAAGTTTCTAATTTTGTTTCTAAAACAAAAGAAACAATACTTCCCACTACGGTAGTCTTTTTCAGAGTGCTCCCCGCCATCCCCTCTACTCGCTGTCCCCTCCGCTATGTTACTATTTAGGGTAGCTTTCCTTAGGGGTAAAATCATTTTAAAACTGGACCTTTCCAGTGCCCTCTTCTCACATCTTCCGTCACCTAATTGAAGTATTTTCAATCATAGTATTAAAAATTTGTTAGCATACGGTTGTTTTTGGATTGCCTGATTCCCTGTAAAGGGAAAATGGATCAAGCAAGTATGATCGTATTTTGACAATTCCGGAATATATCCCAAGAAGCCCAGGGTCGTGTGACTTATTTCGGCCGTCTTTTCCACTTCTCTGTACTCGAGTAGGGCTTTGCACCATTTCTTCTTGGGCACCTCTTGTCACCTTACTTTGGTACGTACCGGGCTCGGCGGTCCATTAGATTAACCAAGAGTGGACTGTGATTCGTGGGACTGGATTAGGCTAGGGGCAGCCCATAGGAAGATTTGGTTGTTTTTCTCCGAAATGTACAGTACGTATGGTATCCCTAGATCGGAGCGATTAATCTGAGTTGAAACTTCAAGCGCATATGGGAAGGCCCCTAGGTACTGTAATCGATGACTCTTCACTGCAAAAATTGAAGCAGTGCTCAAATTTCTAAGTAAACCCGATTGCTATTAGTGTTGGAATCACTCGGGGGGACGAGTAGGAAAATATTGTACATAATTAGTGCTGCAAAAAGAAAAGCAGTGAGTTGTGTATTAACGATGGGGGAACTACCCTGTACCTAGAGACATACGATATATTCCCCTATACCAATGCCTTCAAACCTTGCGCTGGTATCCTGAAGATTTTGATTCTGACTCAGAAACGTGGAGAAAATGGGGTAAAGGCGTCCAAGCTGATTTCCTGCCCTCCTACACGATTACAGATTTCCTACAGTTCTGAGGAATTTTCGATAAACATCTGTGTCACATTATAGCTTCTGAGAAGCCCCCCAGAGGCTTGTCTAACATCCTCCCAATGCTCTGACAAATCTTATTATTGAGGATCTAGAGAGTGGCACAATGAAGGCGGTGGTAGATATAAATTGACTACTTGGCGTAAGTTGCTGGTGCTGTGTCAGTGTGGCCCTGGGGTGTTTATAGGGAGAAACGGCTGTCACCACTAATGGGGATTTAGTATGAAGTAAGCATCCCTCCCTGTATCATGAGTGCGGAACCCTACCGGTATTGCAGCTCAGAGAACTGAAGCCTGAGTACTCGAGTATACAAGTACTATGGGCAAGAAATACTTGTGGTACTGGTCTTGGAGTTGGAGGGGAGGTTTGTGGCTCCGATCAACGGCAGGGTATGTGTTACACAAAGTTCAAGTGGGTTGATAGGACCAGGTACAAGTACTCATCCACAAGGCGACGGCATTATGCTGGCCCCGCTTTCCATCAGCTCGCTCAATTTCCATCAACCGAACCCAGCTACTTAGAAATTCATACCCTTACAACATCATAACCAGCGAAAAAATGTCACATTCCCATATCAGTCATGGTGATGCCAGCTCCTCCAGCAACGCTCACTACTCACATAACACCCATTCTTTCAACTGCACTCACTTTTCTAATAACGACTTTGTGTGGAACATTGGTGCGACAGATGAGAAGTCGGAGATTCTAGCATGGTTGTCTCCACTCGAGCCCCGCATTCGACATCAAGACCTTCGAACCCGCCGGGCCGACAACGTTGGGGAATGGCTGTTACAAACAGACGAATTTCAAAGGTGGTGCGATGGTTCTCAACAGGCGAGATCGGAGAATGCGACTTTATTCTGCTGCGGCGGTCCCGCTGTCGGCAAGACCTACCTCAGGTGAGAGATAGCCTCGAATCACAAAGTAAGGGCACTGGTGCTAATGAGCAGCGATACTAGTTCACTAGTGGTGGACAGGCTATGCGATAGGGCCAAAGAGCAGAATACTGCTGTTGCGTGTTTCTACGTTGACTTCGCGGCGCGGGAGGAGCAGTCTCCGACAAACATGCTCGGTTCACTCCTAAAGCAAATCGTCGGTGGATTTAAAAATATCCCGGACGAAATAAGGGAGACGTTTCGGGATTACAAACAGGTGATTGGTGGAAGGGGACTACGAGTACGGGAAATTGTGGAGATGCTGCAGACTGTCACATCTCTACGGCCGACATTTATATGTGTTGATGCCCTAGACGAATGTGTGGAAAAGCATCGGCCTGAGGTTTTAGACTCGTTAAGACAAATCCTCGAGAAGTCTCCAAACACGCGGATATTCCTGACCGGAAGGGAGCACATACGGGGCGAGATTGAGAGACATCTTGGCAGGAAAGCGGGGATATTATCCATAAAACCCAACAATGACGATATCGTGGGATATATTCGAATGAGATTGAGCAAGGATACATCCCTAGAGGCGATGGATAGTGGCCTAGAGAGCGAAATCATCAAAAGCATTGCCGAGAATATTCCTGAAACGTAAGTGGGCAACTTGAAGGGAAAATACATTTTGCGTCCGTCCGTCACTAATAGATACATCTAGATTTCTACTGATTTCCCTAACCATGGATGCTATCCTTGGGGAAACCACGGCCTATGACAGGCGACAAAAGCTGAGGGCAATGACGGAGGGCTTGGATTTGAAGGATGTTTATGGTGCCACACTTGCACGGATAAAGGAGCAAGGAGGGCAGAAAACTAGGCTCGGGATGGCAGCACTGATGTGGATCTCGCATTCGGAGAGACTATTACAACTCGACGAGCTTTCCCACGCCCTAGCAATTGAGATAGGGTCCAGTGATCTGAATGCTGAAAGGATTCCTTCGGTGGAAACACTATTAAACTGTTGCTTGGGGCTTATCGTCATCGATCGGGAGGCTTCGACTATCCGCTTGATTCACTTCACCCTCCAGGAATACCTTTATACCTGCCCTAACCTTTTTGGACCAACTCACTCGATAATGGCGGAAACCTGCCTCACATACCTCAACTTTCAGGCTATTAAACACATCTCGTCTACACTGTCTACTCTGCCCCAGTCAACCCCCTTCCTCAAATATTGTTCATTATATTGGGGCGTCCATGCCAAAATAGGGGCTTCAAGGGGCGTTGTATCACTTGCGCTCCAGCACTTCAATCGAATCGAAAGCCATATATCGACAAAGTTACTTTTGCACGATATCGTGTCGAGGACCGGTCGAAATAATCGTGATATCCCCATCAACGGCCACCTGATCGGGTTTACTAGACTGCATTGTGCATCGGTTTTCGGCATTGTTGAGATCGCCACTGCCCTCATGGACCAGCCAAGTTACGATCCCAACAAGAGGGATTTTCTGGGTATTACGCCGCTCATATGGACAGCTATATGTGGACAAGAGGGGGTAGCAGAGCTGCTGTTAGAGCGGCACACTATCGACCCTGACAAGCCCGATACATTCTTTCGCCGAACAGCGCTATCGTGGGCTGCTGAGAAGGGGCATGAAGGAATTGTGAGGCTACTTCTTGGGCGGGCATCTGCCAAACCCGATGGCACAGATGGCTGGCGGGGCAAGACGTCCCAAGTGATGAATATGGTCCTGGGAAGAAGACACGTCGACCCCAACAAGCCAGACAAATACGGCCAAACGCCAATATTATTGGCTGCTGCAGAGGGCCACGTAAGGGTGGTACAGCTGTTATTGGAAAGGAAGGATGTCAAAGCTGATGCAGCGGACGGATACGGCCGTACGCCTCTGTTGTGTGCCTCTGATAAAGGGAATGAGGGGGTAGTGAAACTGCTATTGGAACGAGAAGATGTCAATATTGATAGGGTGGACAAAAATGGTCAGACCCCACTCCTCTTGGCTGCGGGAGAGGGAGCTGTAGGAGTGGTGGGACTGCTTTTAGGACGGAAAGATATCTGCCGCAACACGTGCGGCGAAGTCTGTCAGACGCCATTCGCGTTGGCTGCCAGGTATGGGCATGATAGGGTAGTGGAGCTATTGTTGGGGCTAGGGGATCTCAACCCCGATATACCTGACAACGATGGCCGAACACCGCTCTCGTGGGCTGCCGAGAATGGGCATGGTGAGGTAGTGAAGCTACTGTTGGGACGGGAAGAAGTCAATCCTGATATGCCTGACAACGGTGGCCGAACACCGCTCTCGTGGGCTGCCGAGAAGGGGCGTGATGGACTTGTGAGGCTACTCTTAGGAAGGGAAGAGGTTGACCCCGATATGCGTTGCAAATATGGCCGAACACCGCTCTCGTGGGCTGCCGAGAGTGGGCATGATGGAATAGTGAAGTTACTTTTGCAAACGAAAGAGGTCAACCCCGATATGCCTGGTATCAGTAATAGAACACCGCTCTCTTTAGCTGCCGAGAAGGGACGTGATGGGGTAGTGAAGCTACTGCTGGGAAGGGAAGACGTCAACCCCAATATGGCTAGTAGCAGTGCACGAACACCTCTCTCGTGGGCTGCTGAGGGTGGGCATGTTGGAGTAGCGAAGGCACTATTGCAAACGAAAGAGGTCAACCCCGATATGCCTGATAGCAATCGCAGATCACCGCTCTCTTTAGCTGCCGAGAACGGGCGTGATGGAGTAGTGAAGCTACTGTTGAGAAGGGAAGACGTCAACCCCAATATGGCTAGTAGCAGTGGTCGAACACCGCTCGCGTGGGCTGCCGAGTCTGGGCATGCTGGAGTGGCGAAGGCACTGCTGGGAAGGGGAGATGTTGACCCTAATACCTTTAGCGGGACTGGCCGGACGCCGTTCTCGTGGGCTGCAATGCATGGGCGTTCTAGGATAGTGGAGCTCCTGTTGGAGCGGGAAGATGTCAACCCCAATATGCCCGACAATCGTGGCGAAACACCGCTCCTATTGGCAGCCACGTATGGGCATGATGTAGTGGTGAAGCTCCTACTAGAACAGGAAAGTGTCAACCCCGACACGCCTGATAGTAACGGTATGACACCACTCTCAGTGGCTTCAAAGAAGCGGCACAGGGCAGTGGTGAGGCTACTACAAGCCCGCAAATCTGCAAACCTCAACGCTGCTTAGCCCTATCAATATAAAATCTTTCTTACCACCCTTAAAAACCACCGTTCGCCCCCTTCCTCTGTATTACGATAGACTCGCCTATATATAACGCTGGCTGCTTCCACCTGCTGAAATTGCTTCCACCCCCGACCCTGGAGCTCACTACAATCTCGCAGATACTTCTCCTACCCTTCCTCATTCCTCATTCCATCCTAGTACGGTTCGGTGTCTGGTGTGGATGACTACTCTTGTTACGGTAGAAATTTTCAGGCCACATTTTGGTTTTTGGTTTTCTTCCTTCTGTATACTCATCTAGCATCAAGGCTTACCTTAGCCTCTGTTCCCTACTTATAGATTCTAGCTTTTTTTCCATTTCTCATTGTCCTTAAATTTCTCTTCTCTCCCCAAGCACATATACAGCGGTCTACTTCAGTATTCCCTTGCCCTCCCCCTCCCGGGGGTTATTGAGGAAATTATAGTCTGACTCCGACCTCGTGATACTTACTGGGGCTGGGTGGATGGAGCTTAAGGTGTCCTGGTCGAACAGCGTCTGACGCTTTAGATCTATCCCCCCAAGTGGGGTAAACCGGACACGAAAATAGCGCTTATATACGAGATTGTCTAGTCAACTGCTGTCCCTACTCACCACTCCTATGCCCTGCAACCTTTGCCATCCATCGATCAGGATTCAACACTTCTGCCAAAACTCGAACAACCAGTTATTTCATAATTGCAGCCGGAGAAGACTGGATTTAAAAAAATCAAATACGTCCCAGGTGATTGTTGATGTATCATACAACCAGGATAGAGACTAGTCACCATCGTAAGCCTACCCGGCTTCGTAGAGAAGATCTGTGCCGCCGGGGAAGAGAGCATGATTCTTTCTAACCCTAACCCTACATAAAGCGAACGAGGGTAATTAATCAACAAACCTTCTTGCCAGCTGACTGGGATGCTCAAGTTGTAGAAGTGATTTCTATAAATTTATCCTTATAGGTAGCGTGTTGGCCCTGATGGAACACCTATTATTGACTTTTTCATCAATCAACTGATCGGAACTCTAATAAAAGTTGGGTAGATACTGAGCGTTGCTGATGGCCAACTGTGCCTTAGTACCTACGACATAAGGTAATATGTAATGGTGCATTTAGCGCAAGGAAAGGAATGGGATGGGACCTTAACGAAGGGTTGGAGACATTACTACTTTTTATGATAATTATTATGTTATAATGGGAGTGAGACTTGATTGGCTTGCTGGTAAAGACAGATTCTAAGGCCGACGGTGATTATGGTACAATTGAGGACTAGATTGGGTAGCCTTTATCATTCCATGCTTGATTTCATGGTAGTAGTGGTGGCTGGCAGTGGGCTGACCCAAAGAGTATGGAGGTACAGCCCATAAGTTTGTACGTTACACAGGCAGAGGGTTATGCGTGAGCTGCCTGTGCAACATACAAAACTTATGGGCTGTATTATACCTCCGTAGTAAGGGGATTAAAGGCTTCCTTGTAGGTATTACAAGTGTGGCTTTAATCCTTGTCAAATGATAAATACAATGCTATCTAAGGGCTCGTTTGCCTGTGGACGGCCGTCTAGAAGCGCCAGGCGGTGCCAATCGTCAAGGGGGCTTAATGGTTGGGGGGTACGGGCAAATACCGGTACATAGTGTTGACCTACCTTAGCATGCCGTCTATTGTTTAGCGGAATTTCCCAACGCACCTTTATGGCAACATCATGTTTTGACCGTCTAGCTATAACAATTCGGGACGGTAGAAAATTAGGTAAACACTTTTACACCGTCCATTGCGAAATTATGCCGGTTGACAGGGCACCGTCTAGTTTTATCACCCAAATTTTAAAACTGGACGGTTAGGTAAACGGGTCCTAAGTTCTATTGCAATTGAAAAGTAGAGGTGGTGAGGGATGTCGACCTTCTGTTGTACTGTCTCCTATCCGTAAGCTGTCGAAACATTGCGGTCTGTTTTTTTTTCCTTTTCTTTCAAATTTGGAACACTACCGTAGGGTCCCATACATAAGCCGCACCATGGAAGAAGCCGCAACCACCCAAAAGCTAGCTCACGTGAGTATGGTCCCTGGCTGGATACCGAATATGGCAGTGCAACCGCGAGCGCCTCACAAATCTCATATATTTCCTCATCAACTATCTCCTCATCCTCTACATTTGCCTTCTCTTGATTCGATTCATCATTATCAAATAAAAGGGTTTGAAGTAAAGTTGCTTCCAGCAATGCTTGGGTATTTTTGTACAGTATGATTGCCGTGGCATCATAGCAAGAGAGATGACGAGCATGCGACATGAGTGGGATGTATGGTTCACAACCCCCGTTGCCACCTCGACCCATTGCTACTCTTACCTTTTCCAAATATCCAAGTAACTCAAAGTTTCAACTCCCAACTCTTTTCATTGAGGCTATCTATTGGCCCTCCAGCGCTCCTCATACATGCAGGCCAAGAACCTTTTTCTTCTTCTCGTCTTCAACCGCCATTTTCCGTTCCTAACTTTGAACACCCCTACTATGGTGTGTGTGATACGCCTTTGTGCGTACAAAACTAGCCGGTCAACTAGAAACTTAGCACACGATAAGCCCTTTTTCAACCCCGGGGCTAAATGCCTCTTGTGTAGCCATGGTAGAAGCAAGGGGTTCCGCATCATTTTCGTCCCAATTATCCAAATTAGCTCTCGAGTAGTGTTCCAAGTTTTAAAACAGACCTGAGTGTCTCGACTGCCAGGGATAATAGGCCGGTATTCCGGATAATATGCTAGACCGGAAAGTCTCCGCGGTTTATGGGATAAGTCGCTGTACCCTCGATGCTGCTTTAACACCACCTGACGCCCTCTTTTCTCAAACCACAATAGACCCCGCTTTTTCCCCACTCCCAGGAATATCATCAACCAACCATACTCAATAACTCCTCCTCTTCAACCGAGCAAGCAATAAAGAGCGGAAGATGTCTCTATATAGTGCCAAATCCTTCAATTCCAGGAAGACCTTTGATACGTGGAATAACGATACTATTACCGATGGTCGATCCCAACTCCTAACCTGGTTATCACCCCTCAACCCCGGCTTGCGGCATTGGGAAATTCAAGAGCGCCGTGTCAATGATGTTGGGGAATGGCTCCTAGAGACGGAGGAATTCAGACGATGGTACGCTAGTAGTGAGGGAGGTGCAAGCGAAAACGCTGTTTTATTTTATTATGGAGATCCCGGGATCGGAAAGACATTTATCAGGTAACAAGGATTGATAACTAAGGAGAGGAGAAAGCGAGCCCGTGCTAACATGCTACGATGACAGCTCGCTGGTAGTGGATAGGCTGTGCGATCAGAACACTACCGTTTCGTGTTTTTACTTGGACTTCGCAACACGAAAAGAGCAATCTGCGACCAATGTGCTTGGCTCCTTGCTGAAGCAGATGGTTGGCGGGATGGAAAGGATTCCGAAGGAGATATTGTGGGCCTTTCTACAGCATAGAACGGCCATTAGTGGGCGCAGACCCCAACTCAGTAATATCGTGAAGATGCTGCAGCTCATCACCGCCTCACGGCGGACATTTATGTGCATTGACGCCCTAGACGAGTGCTCGGGAGTACAGCGAATCAGACTTCTTGATTCACTGAAACAAATTCTTGAGAGGTCCCCGGACACGCGAATATTCGTAACTGGAAGGCCCCATATTAGAGCTGAGATCGAAAAGCGCCTTGCTGGACACGTGACAAGTGTCTCTGTAAGCCTCACCAGAAACGATATCACCAGATACCTTCGGACTAAACTGCACGAGGATGAAACGCCAGATGCTATGGACGAGAGCCTGGAAGCAGACATTCTGCGGGAGATTCCCGAGAGTGTATCGGAAATGTACGTAGGCACAATGGTGCTGATAATCCTATCCTTATTATCCGCTAACAGATATGTTTAGGTTTCAACTTGCTTCCCTAAATATCGCGGCAATCTTGCGAGAACCCACTACTTATCAGAGACGAGAAAGGCTTAGGAAAATGACCGGTGGATTGGGGTGGGGAGATGATTACGGTACGGCCGCGACGATTGAACGGATAAAGGCGCAGGATGGAGGTAAATCGGAACTCGGGATGGCAGCTTTAATGTGGGTCAGTCATGCGGAGCGGCCACTGAGAGCGGATGAGCTCTGCCATGCCTTAGCAGTCGAGCTAGGCTCCAAAAGTTTCAATACCAGCAAGGTCCCTTCGATCTCAACATTGGTATGCTGCTCTCAAGGGCTTATAACTGTGGACAAGGAGACATCTATTGTGCGACTGATCCACCTTACTGTGAAAGAGTACCTCTCCGCCCGTCCGGATATTTTTGGTGGACCTCACTCGACAATGGCAGAGATTTGCTTGACTTATTTGAATTCCCAAGAAGTCAAGGCCCTTTCAAACGACCCCTATGCCATCACCCATGACAAGCCATTTCTAGGATACTGTTCCGTATACTGGGGAGTCCATGCAAAAAGGGAACTCTCGAGCTATGCAAGATCACTTGCACTAGAGCTGTTCCGCGAATATGATAGCCACATATCCAGCAACTTGCTTTTAGACCAAGTAGAGCCTCTAGATCACTGGGATTACAGTAGCGACTTTGGTAGCGACCTTGGTAGCGATTATTTTTACGATGATAGCTTCCCCTTCAATGGTCTACACTGCGCATCGTTCTTCGGTCTTGTTGAGGTTGTGGCTACTTTGATAGAGATGGAGTGTTATGATGTTAACGAAAGAGATGCTCGAGGGTCTACTCCGCTTGTATGGGCTGCTCGCAATGGCCATGGGGAAGTGGTGAAAGTGCTACTTGGGCGGCGAGAGATTTGCCCCAACCAGAGTGATTGTTCCGGCGTGACACCGCTCGCGTATGCCGCTTGGAATGGAAATGAGGACGTGGTGAAAATGCTACTCGAGCATAGAGAGGTCTGCCCCGACGAGCAAGATCCTTCCGGCAAAACGCCACTATCATATGCCGCTTGGAAAGGACATGCGGGAGTTGTGAAAATACTGCTCGGCCAGAAGGGGGTCAACCCGCAAATGGCGCTCCCATATGCTGCTTCTGGTGGAAACGAAGATGCGGTAAAAATACTACTCGAGCGGGAAGGGGTCAGCCCCGACAGGCCATCAAATTCTGGCCGAACACCGCTCATTTATGCTGCATGGGGTGGGCATGCAGGGGTAGTGAAAGCACTACTCGAACGAGAAGAGGTCAACCCTGACAGGCCAGAAATGTACTGTAGAACACCACTCTCGTATGCTGCTCAGCATGGACATGAGGGAGTAGTGAATATACTACTCGAACGGGCAGATGTTAACCCCGATAAGCCGGATGATTGCGGGCAAACACCGCTCTCGTATGCAGCCCAGAACGGACATGGGGAAGTGGTGAAAGTGCTACTCGGAGTGGAAAAGGTCAGCCCTGATAAGCCAGATGATCGCGGGCACACACCGCTCTCGTTCGCTGCCCAGAATGGTCATGAGGGAGTAGTGATAATACTACTCACGCGGGAAGAAGTTAATCCCGACAAGCTAGATACTTTCGACCGGACACCGCTCTCGTGCGCCGCCGAGCGTGGACATGAGGGAGTAGTAAAAATACTCCTCCAGCGGGAAGAGGTTAATCCTAACCAGCCAGATGACATGGGCCGGACGCCGCTTTCGTATGCTGTTCAGTGGGGGAATCCGGAAGTGGTTAAAATACTGCTTGGACGGGAAGAGGTCGACCCTTACATGCCAGATGAGGATGGGCAAACACCACTTATGCACGCGGCTAGGGATGGGAATAAGAAGATGATGGCACTGCTAATGGCTCATGGCGAAGCGATACCCCCACCATAACTTAAAGCCTAGGAGACACTGCCCCGCGGAAATCATCCCCATTCCTCCCCTTGGGGAGCATGTTGTTCTTAGAAGTCGTCGATGGACGTTTTGTTCCCAAGGGAAGGAAATCCCGTGAAATGGGAATGCGCATATATGTTATCACACCTGTCTGAAATTCCCTTTGTAACCTAGCCGAGTGAGGGAGTGTGTGTTCTTGTTTGCAGAGTACAATAGAGTCTGGTCGGTGAAGTGAAATTGTTCTATTATTGGCAGAAGGTTTTCGTTTATAAATTGCGGTTTCCATCTTCTGGGTATTTAGTTTTTCTCTAGCTGTAGATTCTTTCCCTACGACTTTTTGTTTTCCTTTTCTCTCTCTCAAGTTCTCTTCCCTGACTCATAGATAAACTGTATGTCGAGTTTTTTTAATTTTTTTCAGAGAGAATATAAGCGGTATATGATTACGCAGTGGTTCTTGAGGGAATTGCGAACAACTATATAAAGACCGTACCTAAAAGATATGGCTTAATTCATAGCACCGTATTGGATTTGACGGATACCTACCAGCTACCCCCGCTATATCCGTCGATATTGAGGGCATGGGGGGGGGAGGGGGAGAAGCTTTGGAGGTCCGCAACACCTTCATAGATTCTCACTCGACCTAAAGTAACTTCTCCGAAAGGTCGCAGAGACCTGTATGGTACATCCGGGGATAGACTCAGAATCCAGATTTTTGCCCAAGTCTAGACTTTATCTCAGGAGTGATTGGTTGGCCGAGACTAACTTGGGACTAGATTTTCTTCCTTGGACTACCGTAAAAACCAAAATAATTGAGTAAAGTGGGAGGAATGGTGATTTTCTTGTGTGTGGTGTGGGGTTAGTTTTGGGTTGGAATTAGTGCGGGGTGATATAATACGATACCGGTACCGTATTTCACGGCAAAATGAGCACATTGAATAACAAGAATTCCCGTACAAATAATTACTATGCGATAAAAGTTCTATGGGCGTCCTTGCTTCGCCGTGTTCTCCCCTCGCCGTTCGTTACTATGAACTAAAGTTAAATTTCTGGTTAGTGAGATTCGGCTAAGGCACTATTAGCTGTCAAGGGCTAATCCGGCGCCAGGGAGTACTGGTATTTCGCGAACTTAATTGTGGGGTAGATACGGTAGTCAAGTTCGATGAAGCGGGCTCCTGCCACCCCCAGTGGGATTATGCTATGAGTGACTATTGGACACTTTCCAGGTTCATAGTAACTTAGGTCGTATTTCTTGATTTGCCAGAGAGGTTTTCTTCAGGAAAAGGATCAGCTATCGAGGACTCTCGTGTTTTACTAATCCGACAAGAATAGTACCATGTAATTGACTGTTTGTGCTTGTGCTTCTCACAGCTGGTATGCGTCCAAAACCCATCCACCAACAGCCAATAAATCAAATACTGCTGGTCGGTAAGAATAAGGATTTCCTTTTTAATATGATACAGGTCTTGAATTCATTGTTCGTGTTGATAGGGGATTGGAATGAGGAAATCTGACATTCTGTTTGCTTCGCTTAGGGAGAATGGTTGGTGATGCAGAGTTGGTCAGTACCTATAATCACGGTCTACCCCGCTTCTCCTCACTTTGCATTTATGAGTGATAAACTATGAGGCTAAATACCTCTAAGGTCCATGGTTGTCAAACTAGGCTAGCATCTCAACCGCCCAAGCGCGTTGCCTACTTTGACCTCTTAAGCCCTTCTCCGAGCACGCAACATCCAACTGAGACCCCGCTGCTATAGCCTACTCCGCGATACTAGATCACTCGTGGTGGACAGGTTATGCGATAAGGCGAAAGAGCAAAATACTGCTGTTGCGTGTTTCTACGTTGACTTCACGGCGCGGGAGGAGCAGTCTCCGACAAACATTCTCGGCTCACCCCTAAAGCAAATCGTCGGTGGATTGGCAAAGATCCCGGACGAAATAAGAGAGACGTTTCAGGATTACAAAAAGGTGATTGGAGGAAGGGGACTACGAGTTCTCGAAATTGTGGAAATGCTGCAGACCGTCACATCATTACGGACGACATTTATATGTCTTGATGCTCTGGACGAATGTGTGGAAAAGTATCAAGCTGAGGTTTTAGATTCGCTGAGAAAAATCCTCGAGAAGTCCCCAGACACACGAATATTCCTAACCGGAAGATGGCACATCCGGGGGGAGATAGAGAGGCATCTTGGCGAGAAAGCCGCAATTTTATCCATTAAACCCAACAATGGCGATATATATCCGGATGAGATTGAGTAAGGATACAGCTCTAGACGCGATGGATAGTGGCCTAGGGGACGAAATCATCAAAAGCATTACCGAGAATATTCCCGAAACGTAAGTGAACAGTTTTTAGGGAAGATAAGTTTTGCGTCCGTCACTAATAGATGCATCTAGGTTTCTACTAATTTCCCTCACTATGGATGCTATCCTTGGGGAAACCACGGTCAATGACAGGCAACAAAAGCTGAGCACAATGACGGAGGGCTTGGATTTGAAGGGTGTTTATGGTGCCACACTTGCGGGAATAAAGGAGCAAGGTGGGCAGAAAACTAGGCTCGGGATGGCAGCACTGATGTGGATCTCGCATTCGGAGAGACTACTACAACTCGATGAACTTTCCCACGCCTTAGCAATCAAGATAGGGTCTAGGGATCTCAATCTCGAAAGGATTCTTTCGATTGAGACGCTATTAAACAGTTGCTTGAGGCTTATCGTCATCAATAGGGAGGCTTCAACCATCCGCTTGATTCACTTCACACTCCAGGAATACCTTTATACCTGCCCTGACCTTTTTGGTCCGACTCACTCGATAATGGCGGAAACTTGCCTAACATACCTTAACTTTCCGACCATCAAGGATATTTCGTCCACACTCCTCCGCCCAAGTCGACTCCATTCCTGAAATATTCTTCTTTATATTGGGGCGCCCATGCTAGGAGAGAGGCTTCCAGGGGCGTGGTATCACATACACTCAAGCTTTTCAGCCAGATTGGAAGCCATATAGCTACCAAGCTACTTCTCGCAGATCTCATATCGAGGGCCGGTCGATACAGTGGTGATATTCCCATCAATGGTCCCCTAAACGGTTTTGCCGGACTGCATTGTGCATCAACTTTCGGCATTGCTAAGATCGCAACAGTTCTCATAGACCAGCCAAGTTGTGATCTCGACAAAAGAGATTTTCTCGGTATTACACCGCTCATATGGGCTGCTATATGCGGGCAAGAGGGAGTAGCAAAGCTGCTGTTGGAACGGCGGACTGTCAACCCTGACAAGCCAGATGGATACTTTTGTCGAACAGCACTATCATGGGCTGCTGGCAAGGGGCATCAGGGGATTGTGAGGCTACTTCTTGGCCTTGTATCTCCCAAACCCGATGGCCCTGGTGGCTGGCGGGGTAAGACCTCCAAAGTGTTGAATATGATCCGGGGGAGACACGTCAACCCCAATAGGCCAGACAAATACGGACAAACACCAATATCGTTGGCTGCTGCAGAGGGCCATGAAGGGGTGGTACAGCTATTATTGGAAAAGAAGGATGTCAATGCCGACGCGGCGGACGAATACGGCCATGCGCCTCTGTTGCTTGCCTCTAGTAAAGGGCATGAGGTAGTTGTGAAACTCCTACTTGAACGAGAAGGTGTCAACATTGATAGGGTAGACAAAAATGGTCAGACGCCGCTCCTGTCAGTTGCGGAAGGAGGGTCTGCAGGAGTGGTGGGACTGCTGTTGGGGCGGAAAGATATTAACACAAATATGCCTAATAGCGTCGGGCAAACACCGCTCTTGTGGGCTGCCCGGAAAGGGCACGATGGAGTAGTGAAATTGCTTTTGGAGCGTGGGGAGGCCAACCCCGGTATGCCTGGCAACGATGGTCGAACACCGCTCTCGTGGGCAGCTGAGAATGGGCGTGATAGAGTAGTAAATCTACTGTCGAGAAGAGAGGAAGTCAACCCCGATACGCCTGACAATGGTAAGCGAACACCCCTCTCATGGGCTACCCAGAGTGGGCATGATGGATTAGTCAAACTACATTTGGGACGGGAAAAGGTCAGCCCTGAGATGCCTGACAACGATGGTCGAACGCCGCTCTCTTGGGCTGCCTTTTGGGGGTATGATGAGGTGGTGGAGCTACTTCTAGGACGGGAAGAGGTCAAGCCCGATATTCCCGACAACAATCTCCGAACACCACTCTCACTGGCTGCCGAGGAAGGGCATGTTGAAGTAGTGAAGATGCTTCTGGGAAGGGAAGACGTCAACCTTGGCATGCTTGGCAACAATGGCCGAACCCCGCTCTCGTGGGCCGCCGCAAATGGACGTTCTAGGCTCGCAGAGCTACAGTTGGAGCGGGAGGACGTCAACCCCGATATGCCGGATAATCATGGCGAAACACCGCTCCTGTTGGCCGCCAGGCATGGGCATGATGTAGTGGTGAAGCTCCTTCTCGAACGGGAAGATATCTGTTAGGCATTAGGTTAGTATGAGGTACGGGTTAGCTGTCCTCATGATACGGGTGAAGTGTCCTCATGGAACGGGTGAAGTGTCCTCATGGAATGGGTGAAGTGTCCTCATGGAATGAGTCATGGTTGTTAGGGTTGAGTGGTCCGTAGCAGTCACTTAGCAGTCATGTATTTCCTTATATATAGCCTCGGCCGTAGCTAGGAAATACATCAAGTCATTCTTCCACTATCACCGGTTCCAACAATATCAACCCCGACATGCCCAACAAAAAGGGTATGACGCCCCTCTCAGCAGCCTCCAAGAATCGGCACAAAGCGGTGGTGAAGCTCCTGCAAGCCCGCAAATTGGCAAACCTCAACACCGCTTAACCTCTTCAATACAAATTTTTATCTAACATCCCTCAAACCCACCGTTCGTTGCTCTCTCGCTATTTATATAGTGACGGCCGCTTCCACCCGCTGAAGATCGCTCTGATCTCCTCTCTGGAGTACGCGAAATTCTCGTAGACACCGCTACTCCTTCCCTTCTCCTACTCTACATCCCCCCCGGGTTCCTCTTCCCATCCTGGTACTGTACAATTAGGTGTCTGGGCAGATAGAGATGCGATTCTTGTAGTTATGGTAGCAATGTTCAGTCTGCATTTTTATTTTATTTTCTTCCTTCTGCAAACTAATACGGCATTACGGTTTAGCCTGGACTATTTCCTGCTTATAGATCCTGACTTTTTCCATTTTCCATTGTTCTTAAATCGCTCTGCTCTCCTCTCCTTTGCGAGAAGTACTTGTACATATTCGGTAATCTACCTCAGCATTCCCTTGCTCTCCTGGTTGCTGTTGAAGGAATGACAGTTCAACCACAACATCGTGAAACTTACCCGGACTAGGTAGTAGAGCTCAGAGTGCCCTAGTCGCAGGGCTATTCTTTGAGCGGGGTAAACCGGACACGAAAACAGCGGCTTATATCCACAATTATCCGATTTGCTGCTGTAATTTTGGTTACCCCTTACCACTCCCATGTCGCTCAGCCCTTGCCATTCATCCGTCCAGATTAAAGAGCTATACTGAAGCTCAACGCATCAGCTACTTCATTGTTGCACCTGCAGAAGACCAGATTCCCAA
Source organism: Tuber microsphaerosporum (assembly GCA_003521225.1). Taxonomy (NCBI): domain Eukaryota; kingdom Fungi; phylum Ascomycota; class Pezizomycetes; order Pezizales; family Tuberaceae; genus Tuber; species Tuber microsphaerosporum. Next base: position 88,117 of record QOVD01000666.1, on the reverse strand, counting down.
CTCAAATCCACCCCCAATCCCCGGCGGAGCCAGGGTTAACACTAGCCACAATCACAAGCCTATCCGGCTTCGTAGGGAAGATCTGTGCTGCTGGGAATGAGAGTATGATTCATGCTAACCCTAACCCTATGCCAACCTTTGATTATTACTGTAAAAACCGCAATAATTAAGAATGTCTCTAGGACGTTGGAGTTGCCTCTCCGGTAAGGTCTGGTGTATTTTTTCTTTTCCTTGTCCTAAGCGAGGGCTAAAAGAGAGTCTTCTAACTGCGTTTTCTCCCCTTAATCCAAAGGAAAAATCGTGAACGTCCTAGAGCCATTCTCAATTTTTTCGGTTTTCATGGTATACTTTTAACTTCCCCGTGTGTCATGGTTTGCTACTTGAGTAGATTCCCAACCCTCTATAATATCGTCCACAGTTACATTCCAATGACTATAGAGATGATTAGTTCCTAACTGTGAGGAGGTTGTGAGCCACTTCCAGTCACACCCGCAAATCATGCAGGGAGGGTTGAATTAGGAAGGCTGCAACTGAGAGGAGGGGGTTAATGACTAGCAGGTATGATAGCTTAGGATCTGTGGTGGTTGGTCCTATGAGAATGGTAATGCGCAATTCTATGATATCCTGTACTCTCCTTAGCCCATAATGAACAACTTCCAAGTCCGCAGTACGAGGGCTAGGGGCTTCACTGAGTCATTGTAGGGCAACAGTACTGTACAACCTTTCCCGAAAGAAGGAGAAATAAATTGTATTATAAATTAGATATTAATCCAGCCATTCATTTAGTATCAACACTCGAATTTGTTTCTGCCAAGGATTGTGTCAGATATTTAACATAATATGGAACCAGAAAATAGAACAAAGCCTGCAGGCCAAATTAGGTGATTGATATGTGATTGAAAAAGCACACTTCTTATTGTCATAATATGATTTGGGATAGTTTCCATCCCCATGTGGGGGGGGGGTAGACTAATAAAACTACCTCCGGCCAATATATCGTTCTCAATATGAGTTGTAGGGAACCAGAGGTGGTCGATCCGACTGTGGTTATCACCGCAGCAGTAGTGGTGTGCAAGTAATGACTTGGACCCGATTCTTCATAATTGTACTAAGCAAACCGAAGGCCGAATAGTGATGTTGCGACGATACTTTATTATACTATTATGAGTCCTGAAACTTGCATTGAGCGCAGTGGGGACGCCTTTTTCGGCAAGCGCCGGGGATCGACAGGCTATAGGATCACGGGGGTTTGTGTGGGGAAACAAGGTCAGGAGTCGAAAGGTTTTTGAGACTGAATTTTCTTTTTAATCTTATCATGCTCGTATAATATCGTATTATACCAAGAAATTGGGTGATCCGGATTCAAGGCAGCAGCCTATTGCGACTGCCCAAAGTTGGGCGACAAAACACATGCGCACATAGCAAGAGGATGTTAACGTTGTTGCGTTATGCTAAGTTCGCGATCAGGACGGTTAGAGATGCTTTGCGATACAAGTGCTGTGTAACCGTCGCAAAGAAACCTCCCTTTTTCAGGCAGGATGCAAGGTTGGACAACAACCCCGCTTTTATTCTGCTCTCCCAAGTTTCACCGATACCCCCAACCACAAAACCTGTTCCCTCAGTATTAGAAGCAACGAAAAGAAGGAAAATGTCAAGGTCGTTCACAGATAATGTCAACTCTTTCAATGTGTCGAATGTGGCGAGCGTGTCGAACGTGTTGAATGTTTCTAATCACTATACTGCCGCTGAGGATCGGTCTGAAATCCTAACATGGCTCTCTCCACTTGAGCCCCGTATCCGACATCAAGACCTCCGAACCCGCCGGGCTGATAGCGTTGGGGAATGGCTACTGCGAACGGAGGAATTTCAAAAATGGTGCAATGGCGCTCAACAGGAGGGATCTGAGCATGCGACTTTATTCTGCTGCGGTGGTCCGGCTGTCGGCAAGACCTATTTCAGGTGAGAGAAACCCTTCGAAGTAAGAACGGTGGCGCTAATGAGCGGCGATATTAGTTCACTCGTGGTGGATAGGTTATGCGATAGGGCCAAAGAGCAGAATACTGCTGTTGCGTGTTTCTACGTTGACTTCGCGGCGCGAGAGGAGCAGTCTCCGACAAACATGCTCGGTTCACTACTGAAACAGATTGTCGGTGGATTAGAAAAGATCCCGGATGAGATACGTCGGACATTCCAAGATCAGAAAAAGGTGATTGGTGGAAGGGGACTACGAGTTCCCGAAATTGTGAAGATGCTGCAGGATGTCACATCATTACAGCCAACGTTTATATGTGTCGATGCTGTGGATGAATGTGTGGAAAGGTATCGACTAGAAGTTTTAGATTCGTTAAGACAAATCATCGAGAAATCCTCAAATACACGGATATTCCTAACTGGAAGATGGCACATCCTGGGCGAGATTGAGAGGCATCTTGGCGGGAAAGCCGCAATTTTATTCATAAAACCCAACAATGACGATATAGTAGAATACATTCGGATGAGATTGAGTAAGGATACAGCTCTAGACGCGATGGATAGTGGCCTAGGGGACGAAATCATCAAAAGCATTACCGAGAATATTCCCGAAACGTAAGTGAACAGTTTTTAGGGAAGATAAGTTTTGCGTCCGTCGCTAATAGATACATGTAGATTTTTACTAATTTCCCTAACCATGGATGCTATCCTTGGGGAAATCACGGTCAATGACAGGCGACAAAAGCTGAGGGCAATGACGGAGGGCTTGGATTTGAAGGATGTTTATGGTGCCACACTTGTGCGGATAAAGGAGCAAGGAGGGCAGAAAACTAGGCTCGGGATGGCAGCACTGATGTGGATCTCGCATTCGGAGAGACTACTACAACTCGATGAACTTTCCCACGCTCTAGCAATCGAGATAGGGTCTAGGGATCTCGATCTTGACAGGATTCCTTCGGTGGAGGCATTGTTAAGCTGTTGCCTGGGGCTTATCGTCATCGATAGAGAGGCTTCAACGATCCGCTTGATTCACTTTACTCTCCAGGAGTACCTTTACACCTGCCCTGACCTTTTTGGTCCGGCTCACTCAATAATGGCGGAAACTTGCCTAACATACCTTAACTTTCCGACCATCAATCATATTTCGTCCACACTCTCCGCTCTACCTCAGTCAACTCCCTTCCTCAAATATTCCTCCTTATATTGGGGCGCCCATGCCAGGAGAGAGGCTCCCAGAGACGTGGTATCACTAACGCTCAAGCTTTTCAGCCAAATTGAAAGCCATGTATCTACCAAGTTACTTCTAGTGGATCTTATATCCCTGACCGGCCGATATAGTGGCGATATCCCCATCAATGGTCCCCTGATCGGGTTTACCGGACTGCATTGCGCATCGGCTTTCGGTATTGCTGAAATTGCAGCCTCACTCATAGGCCAGCCAAATTCCGATCTCAACAAAAGGGATTTTCTAGGTATTACACCACTCATATGGGCTGCGATATGTGGACACGAGGGGATAGTAAAGTTGCTGTTAAAACGGCAGACCATCGACCCCGACAAGCCCGATACATTCTTTCATCGAACAGCGCTATCGTGGGCTGCTGGGAAGGGGCATGAGGGGATTGTGAGCCTACTTCTTGGGCAGGCGTCTGCTAAACCCGATGGCGCTGATAGTTGGCGGAGTAAGACGTCCCAAATAATGGATATGGTCCGGGGGAGGAGACACGTCAACCCCAACAGGCCGGACAAGTACGGTCAAACACCAATATTGTTGGCTGCTACAGAAGGCAATGAAGGGGTAGTGCAGTTATTATTGAAAAGGAAGGATGTCAAAGCTGACACGGCGGACGAGTATGGCTATACGCCCCTATTGTGTGCCTCAGGAAAAGGGCATGAGGGGGTAGTAAAACTGCTATTAGAGCGAGAAGATGTCAAGATTGATAGGGCGGACAAAAATGGCCAAACGCCACTCCTGTTGGCCGCGGAAAGTGGATCTGCAAGTGTGGTGGGACTACTGTTAAGGCGGAAAAATATTAACCCCAGCACGCGCGGCAATGCTGGCCAGACGCCACTCTCGTTGGCTGCCAAGTATGGAAACGATGGGGCAGTGAAGCTACTTTTAGGGCTAGAAGATGTCAACCCCGATATAGTTGACTACAATGGCCGAACACCGCTCTCGTTGGCTGCCGAAAATGGGCGTGAGGGAGCAGTCAAGTTACTGCTAGGACGGAAAGAGGTTAAACCCGATATGCCTGATTATCTTAGGCGAACACCGCTTTCGTGGGCTGCTTTGAATGGGAATGATGGGGTAGTGAAGCTACTGCTAGGACAGGAAGAAATTAAACCCGATATGCCTGATAGCGATGGCCAAACGCCACTCTCGTTGGCTGCCGAGAATGGGAATGATGGAGTAGTAAAGCTACTGCTAGGGCGGGAAGAGGTTAAGCCCGATATGCCTGATAATTATAGCCAAACACCGCTCTCGTGGGCTGCCAAGAATGGGAAAGATGGAGTGGTGAAGCTCCTGTTGGGACGAAAAGAGGTCAACCCCAATATGCCTAATGACAGTGGCCGAACACCACTCTCGTTGGCTGCCAAGAATGGGTATGAGGGAGCAGTCAAGCTGCTGCTAGGGCGGGAAGAGGTTACACCTGATATGCCTGATAACCGTGACAAAACTCCACTCTCGTGGGCTGCCGAGCATGGGAATGATGGAGTAATGAAGCTCCTGTTGGGACGGAAAGAGGTCAACCCCAATATTCCTGACAATGATGGCCGAACGCCCCTCTCATGGGCTGCCAGAAACGGGTGTAAGGGAGCAGTCAAGCTACTGCTCGGACGGGAAGATGCTGAACCCGATATGACTGACAACGAAGGCCGAATACCGCTTTCGTTGGCTGCTGAGAATGGGCATGCTGGAGTAGTAAAGCTGCTGTTGGGAAGGGAAGACGCTAACCCCGATATGCCTGATAATTATGGTCGAACACCGCTCTCATGGGCTGCCCAGAATAGACGTTCTATGGTTGTTGAGCTACTGTTGGGGCGGGAAGGCGTCAACCCCGATAGGCCCAACAATCGTGGCCAAACGCCGCTCCTGTTGGCTGCCAGCTCGGGGCATGACATTGTGGTGGGACTCCTACTGAAAAGGGAAGATGTCAACCCCGACATTCCCGATAGGGAAGGAATGACCCCACTCTCAGCGGCTTCCAAGTGGCGGCACAGGGAAGTGGTGAAGCTACTACAAGCCCGCAAATCTACAAACCTCACCAGGGCTTAATCCATTGAAACAACATATTTCCCACATCCCCCAAATCGACCATTCACCGCTTTCTCTGCATCCCGACAGACACGGCTATATATACTACCGGCCTCTTCACCCTCCTCATAATCACTCTTTCCCCCCTGCCTGGAATGGACAAAAATCTCGCAGACCCCATTTCTCGTCCTTCCCTTCCTTTTCCTCCCACTCCAGATTCCTGATCCCACCCCCATGTTGCCCAGTGCTGGGCGTGAACATGCTATTCTTGTAGTCATAGCAGGAATGTGCATTCTACGTTCCGCTTTTTATTTCCCTCCTTTTGCATATTGATCCGACAATAAGGCTTGTTTAGTCTCTGTTTCCTACAGATCCTGATTTTTCCATTTTTCATTCTCCCTAAACCACTCATCTCTCCCTGGCGAGAAATGCATAATATACAGCAATCTACCTCAGATCCCCTTGCCCTGCTGGTGGCTATTGGGGGAATGATAGTTCAACCCTAACTTCATGATACTTGTCTAAAGTGGATGGGTGGAACCTAAGGTGCCCCGGCCGAACAGAGTGTGATGCTCTAGGTCCATTCCCCGAGTTGAGTAAACCAGACACGAAAACAGCACTTGTATAAGGGATTGCCAAATTAACTGCTGTAGTTCCGGTTACTATTTACCACTCTTGTGCCTCCCACCCCTTGCCACCCCTCCGGATTCGACGATTATACCAAGGCTCGGTACGGCAGCTAATTCACCATTGCAGATGTAGAAGGCTAGATTTTTAAACAAAATACTCTCCCCCCTAGTCGCTACCTAAACCAGGATTGAGGCTAACCAGCATCACCAACATATTCTGCCATGTCGAAAATATTTGTACTCCCAGCAGATCTCGCAGGCAGCGTTTTATCCAAAGCACTTTGTAGATAGCCATTATAATTATTTTGTCCTCCCATTGAAGCCAATTCATTTCTCAATGCCGAGCCCCCTCCCTTGGCAAAGACCGGCATGCTAGTAGACCTCTAGTTTGACAGTGCATTGTATGCAAGAGCGAGATCACACAAGTAAGAATAAAGCCCATATTAGTGACGCTTGAAAGACAAAGAGTTTTACCATATTTTATTTACTGGAATGGCTCGGAGCTCTCGATAGACTACACACCCAGTGAGAGCGACTTTCGAGTTGCGCATTGAGGTTTACCTTCCTGGCTATAGGAAGTACTGTACCAGCTTGGGGGAGCAGATACCGGAAAATTCTCTCATTGTGAAGAAAGTGCACCACTTTCTAGTACAGGCAATCAGTCTCAGTGCACTCAGGTTAACTACGTAACTAATAACTTTTAGTGGTTGTTCTTAATACCAGGAACAAGCATTGCAGATAGGCACACTAGACATACTCAAGAAATCTCACTTTTATTTAGGACTTCCGGAAGTGAATGTAAAACTTTGTAATTGCATCAACTCGTGTGATAGATTTCTTACTTCTAGGATAGTTAGCATTGCTGTCAAGAGGGTTTTGTGATTTTCTCTTTTTTTTAACTGGAAAATTAAAATGCCTAGCATTTAACTCTTATGAAACCCCGAAGGCAGTCCATCCACCAGCCATAAATAAAAATACTTTGGCCTTCCAAAGGGAAGTATTTCTCAGTACTTTTTATACTAATGTACAGTATGCTCTGCTTTCAGGAGATATCATACTAAGTATTTTCTTTTCACAGCTGCTTGCCAGAAAAGGTCTGAAAAGATTTGAATCAACCTGGCCGAGTATCCCTTACTAGTTAAGCTCTAGATAGCAAAGTTCACAAACCAGCCGTGCTGAATCTATATTAGTCGTCGCCTGCTATTCAAGCAATCCAACGTCCTCCGCTACTCAGCACCTTAGTGACTGCTAATTACTAACAAATTACCGCTTCAACACTTGAATGCTTCCAGAAACGGACACGCATGCCTAGTCGCGCATTCACAATCTTTTGACAGCCCAAGGAAACGGACACGGATAATTGCCCACCACATTCAAAGGCTAGAGAGGATTATATTGGGATAGGCATAATAATATATTCATAACTTAAACATTTAAAGAAGATTAATTACCGTTTAAGGGAGTATGGAATTTGTCATAATTAGGAAGGGGAGAATTTAGATGGGAGAAGCGAATGAATACTGGGTGGTAAACTAACCAACAGCGAAGGGAGAATACAGGCGTGCGAGAAGGCCCATAGAACTTGTATAGGACATGAATTATTTGTAGGGCATTCTCTTTATCCAGTGGGCTTTGTTGAAATTTCCATTATATTTCCTATGTATATTTTATGATACTACCATATATTCTCATACTTGGTTTATGTTTCAGTTCCATCTGTACACCATTTACATTACTACAGCTAGGACATATTATATGGTATTTTATTAACATTTCAGGATATTATTAGGGGATTTTCATATATGTTTTCTTATCTGGTGTTTGGGATTTCATGGTTGTTTATGCATGGTTTATGCATCAATCTTGGTCATATTATCTCATAATTATTCCTAATATTCCACTCACACCATCTTAGATTTAAACACATTATTTGGGATTTACTTGGCAGGATTTCAGGGTCAAACATGTTCGCACTTATGTTTCTTACATTGTTTCCCTATATTATTTCTCTTATACTTGGGGACGCACTTCTGTATAAATATGGTCGCTACCGCCCACCTCGCTTAGGTAGAATTAAGAACCAGAACTCCTACCAATCTCCTCTACTACTATCTCCCTCCTCACTTAGCATGCCCACAGCACCCCTTGCACCTGTGCAGTATTATCCACATAGAATAGATTGTGCCTTTGGCGTTCACATTTTTGAACAGGCTCGGTTGGCTGTTGAACACTGCACTCGATTACCAGTAGCCTGTTTAATCAGGTTGTAATCAGGGTGAGGGGAGGGGGTTGATGCACTCAACTTCAGATGGAGTATTGAAGCTATTATTGGAGCAGGAAGGCATCAACCCCGATACGCCAAACAAAAGTGGCCGAACGCCGCTCTCATGGGCTGCCGAAAATGGGCATGATGGAGAAATGAAGCTACTGTTGGGAAGGGAAGACGTCAATCCTGATACGCCAAACAATAGTGCCCAAGCGCCGCTCTCGTGGGCTGCCGCGAGCGGGCATGATGGGGCAGTGGAACTGCTATTGCAGCGGGAAGACGTCAACCCTAATATGCCAGATAATGGTGGCCAAACGCCGCTCTGGTGGGCTGCCAGGTATGGGCACGATAGGGTTGTGAAGCTACTGTTGGGACGGGAAAGCGTCGACCCTAATATGCTAGACGATGATGGCCAAAACGCCGCTCTGATGGGCTGCCAGGTACGGGCACGATAAGGCAGTAAAACTATTGTTGGGACGGGAAGACGTTAAGCCTAATGCGCCAAACAGTGGCCGAATACCGCTCTGGTGGGCCGCCAGGTATAGGCATGGCGAAGTAGTGAAGTTACTGTTGGGACGGGGAGACGTCGACCCTGATATGTCCCACAATGGCGGCCGGACGCCACTTTCATGTACCTCCGCGAGGGGGCACCATGAAGTAGTGAAGCTACTACTAGGACGGGGAGACGTCAACCCTAATATGCCAGACGGTGGCGCCAAACACCGCCCGGGTGGGCTGCTAGGTATGGGCATGATAGAGTAGTGAATCTACTGTTGGGACGGGAAGACGTCACCCCAACATTCCCAACAACGGCTGTCTGACGCCTGCCTCGTTGACTTCCAAGGAGCGGTACAGCGAAGGGCGGAGCTGCTCTAAGCCCGCAAATCCCCAAACTCTAACATGGCTTATCCCCAACAATTCAATATCTTTCCTATCGTCCTCAAGAGCCGCCACTCTCTGCTTTATTTACATCCCCATAGACACGTCCATAGTTACCGCCGGTCACTTCTACTCAAGATTACTTTCACCTTCCTCCCCAGAATGCGCAACAATAATCCTAGACACCGCTATTCCTCCCTCCCTTCCCTTTTCCCTTCCTCCGGAGTCTTGATTCCACCCTTATGCTGTTCGGTGTCGGATGTGGGTGTACTGTTCTTGTAGTTGAAATCAGAATGTTTAGTCTATCTTTTGGCTCTTGTTTTCTCCATTCTGTATGTTAATACGGTATTAAGATTTCGCTTGGTCTCTGTTTCCTGCATATAGACTCTAGCTTCTTTCCATTCCTAAGTTACTTTTCTTTCTCTTACAAAGAATACATACTCAGTAACCTACGGTTACCTACCCCAGTATTACCTTACCCTGCCGGTGATTGCTGAGAGAACCAAGGGTTCAGCCCAACTCCGTGATACTTACCGAGATCAACTGAACAGAGTTTAAGGTGTCCCGGTCGAATGGCTTATGATGCCTTAGGTCGATTCCCCGAGTAGAGTAAACCGGACACGAAAACAGCGCTCATATACGAGATTCTCTAATTAACTACTGTAGCTTAGGTTACTACTTACCACTCCTGGGCTCCTCAACCCTTGCCATCCTTCCGGATTTAACAATTATATCATACCAAAACTCGAAACATCCGTTCATGAATCATTACAGCCGCACAAGACTGGATTTCCAAAACAAAATCCGCCCCCAGCCACTGGCAGAACCAGATAGAGACTAGCCACAATCACAAGCCTACCCAACCTCGTCGGCAAGATCTGTGCTGCATAAAATCACCGTCTACTAACCCTAAACCCTTTTAAAGCTAACCAGGGTAATTAATCGACAAATTTTCTTGCTATTATATATAGCTTACCGCTATGTTGGGGAGGCGATTTTTATCAATTGATCTTTATACACGATGTTTTTGACCCAAATGGAATGCATGTTGTCATTTTTTCACCAACCAACTGATGGTTGCTTATGTCAAGGTGGGGAGAATATGGGTCGCACTGTAGTAGATGATAGAATAGGAGAATTCGCGTAGAGCTTGGACACTTTGTAGGGAGGATACGAAATGTAATTCTCACCGCTTACACTTCGTTCACGGTAAAGATAGGTGTATAAGTAAAACATGAGTAGCACATCCTGATCCTTTTATGGATCACCACACCTATCTCTCTATTCCCTTGTTCCTCCGCACACTCCCGTGACCACAAAGGAAAAACATGTCGGTATAATCTATTCCGTAAATTGTTAAACACTCTAGTGCGCTCTCCGAAACCATCTACAATGCCCCTAATCTTAAATAGTCTATAGCACTCCCGAAACTACCAAAGTCAACCACATCTTTCCAACAAGAGCCTTCGCGATTGTGCTCCCGCCCCTTTATTCTTTCGTGCTTTCTTCAGGCTCTGAGAGTGTTGCTATCGGAATGGTCATTGTCACAGCAATCAAGATACGGTAAGAATGTCTGGAATGCGGACTAGTATGGGAACAAGTATGGAATACTGAAATCTTGGAGCCTTGGAGGCTGCGTTGGACTGCGAAACCTATATATATTAACTATTGTTGTTGCCCTATCGTTATGATGGATAATAGTAATATGAGATGCTACAAGGGTTGGCTTCGGATTTCAACTAAGCAGAAAAAATGAGCGAGTGACACGATATGAAGAGGAAAAACAACTACATATCCCCCTATTGAGGCCAATTTATCTCTCAATGCCCACTAGCTATCTTCCAGAAAGACGAGTAAATGGAAGAAGAAAAAGCCCCTAGTTTAATGGCACATCGGGTGAGAGGAATTACGCAAGTAGGATCAACCCATATTAAGGAAGACTAGAGTGTATGAAACTAACAGATTTGCACCAGGGAGTGGTCGAAGGTCTCGATACATCATTGCCCATTCGTATTTTTCAATCATACGGATGACCTTCAAATTGCCCATTGAGGAATGCCTTCCAGGCTCCACTAAGTACCAGCCCCAGAAAACAGATACCGAAAACCCCTCTATTGGCGAAGTACCCCACGTCCTATTTGTTGCACAGACAGTTCCGGACACCCCTCCTGGTTTAAATACTGGACAGGTTTTATGGTCAACCATGTCACCAATAGCTTTTAGTAGTTCCGTCGCTATTGTCCTAGAATACATGCTAGAGACCATTTACCTAGGGTTAGCTAATAAACACCAAAACCTAAGCTACAGTACCGTGGAATAGCTAGGGGTGTAATATCTGTATTAAGGTACAACACTTAGCTACCCTCACCCGGGCGGTGGTTCGTAGGCCCAACCCACGGCTTCTCCCTTAGATCTGCGGTTCCCGGTGCTGTATTGTAGCATAGGGAGACCCCACTACACCAGGAAATAACTATCAGGAGGCTAGTAAACATCTCTAGGGGAGCAGCGAATGGACCACTATCTGATAACCAAGGTTCTAGAAAGGCTCCTCAAGCTGAGAAGTTGAAGGGGCCTGTTTCTTTCTCAGACAGAGGTCAACTCACTCACCAAAACACTCCCCAAGCGTATCCTAAAAAAATCTAGTAGCTTTTATGATGACCCATTTGCTTCTAAACTCAAGAGCCTTCTTTCCCAACAAAGTTTAACCTAGAAGCAGATATCCCCTACTCGCTAAGGATATAATGGTATATGGAAAACTTTCTATAGGAGGGAACTTCTAAGGGGCCATTCGGCCCAACGTACAGGTAGTTCATCCGTGAATGTAGTTTAGCAACAGCAGTTTGGGAATCAACCAATCACTGTAAGCTTGCTCGGGGCCATGCCATAGGACAGTTTCCGAACCACGCTCGCCAAACTGCATTATCAATAAAAACTAAATTACGTCTTGCTAAATCAGCCCCTAAAATGCAATAACAAAAATAATTTAGACTTTCTCTCATTCCTCAAGTGTTTCCAAAGTCTCAATAGAAAATTGGTCCTCAACATTTATGGGAAATCATCCTAGACCGGTGCTATTTACCAAGGCGCGGATTACTATTCTCTCAGGATTTTAAGACTTTCTCAAATCAGAATAGGGCTCGAATATGTTTGCGCTCATGCGTTACTAAATGCATCACTTAGAACTATGCATGACTATGGCAGGTGGTCTATGATACAGTACTATTGGTAACGCACCGATCTGAATCATGAATGAAATTCTTAGCCATGATACGAAGCAGAGGGGGCATTCAGATCAGCCAGTGTGTTTATCGGATACACACAGTACTATATGGATGCATTATCAAACTAACAGCGGCTAAAGATCTCAAATCCACACCTTCATACCAGAAAAACAAAAGATAGTCAAAAAAAAAGAAATTTTTCTGAAACAAAAATTAATAAAAGCTCTCTACCGAAAAAAAAACTATAATATGTTTCACACAATCGGAATGACCGGCAAATCTACTCCTCGATCTGCACCCTCACCTAAGCTGGCCCCCTTCTCCCACTCTTTCTGCTTCAGCCGAGGGCATAATCCTAACGAAGATCCCCCAGACTTCGCAGGCTAATACATGCCTTGGCGCTCCCCAGATGGTAATATTTGGCGGGAAGCCATCGACACCCCGGTCAGGTTGATATTAGATCCCGGTATGAATCTCGACAGTGACCTCACCCTGCCACCGGCGGAGGACCATCTACCTGCCTGCTATGGTGCGCAATCACCGAAATAAAGAGGTTTTTGGCTACACAAGAGATTAAGCGGAGCCTTGCGGCGACGTTCCAGCCTCTGTGGAACTGCAAGATTATTGTGCTTTTCCCAAAGGTTGCGAAAGGGGCCCATAGCTCTCCAAGCTTTTTTTTCAGAGCTTGATTGCGCAATAGCATCTACCGGGGGCCGTACTAAGAATTTCGCTCTGAAGAATCAGATATACTGTGAATTCTCAGGCTCTGTGGCTCGCCTCGGTAATTAAACAGAGAGTTCTGAAGGAGGGAAAAGGGATTCGCAACCTTTTGTCCAGCGAGTTTTTTCGCAACCTTTAGGAAAAGCACAATAATGATGGGTGCTAGAAAAGGCCAATTATCCGCTTGCGCCGCGAATGCCCAATTTAAAAAAAACTTTGTGACACCACTCAACAGTTCTAGAACTAAGCTATCACGACCGATTATAAGCATCGAAATTTCCCACAGGAGGGGCACTTTTCTACGCATATTCAGAGCGAATTTTAGCCAAAGCGGTCAAAGCAGATTAAGGCTTCTGTATATGTTGGTGTAACGAGATATCCTTCACTGGTTCCGCCCCCGCAGTTGCACTACTCGTATACTCGAGCAGTGATTGCTGGTCAAAGAACTAGAACTAAAGTAGCCACCTTTTTTTCCGATGCACATAAGGATTTTAGAAGATAAGCTGCTAAATGTAAATATCCCGAGATAGCTTTAGGCTGAGAAGAGAAGGAGGACAGTCTAACTGAGAAGTCCATCATTGATAAAGGCCTCCACGGCGATGTCAATTTTTCCTGGGCGGGTTGATTATAAATGGAGTTTTCACTATTGATAAAGACACCCTAGATTTAACAGTATAGCGCATTTACCAGCCCCAAGGTCAGCTCGCAGCTGGTGTGAGGCCTAATCTGAAAGAGAGATCCGATGCTCATTGCTAAACGAAGTTAGTCGGTTGACGATTCCCTCCTGTCTAACTTTTTTCCCCATCGAAATTTTAGAGAATGGGAAAATAGCTGCAGCCCCTGTTGAACTACCACTAGCATTGCTTGCCTTATAAGCAAGGTAGAGTAATGCACTGTACAGTGCTGTGCAAGAGTTCCACAAAAATCGTACATTACCGACTAGATACAGTAGCGCCACCGCCAATGAAAGAATACAGAGTAAATTTCCATCGAGAAGATAGGCCTTCTCTCCCCTACACAAGCAACCCACTCGCCCTTCGAGACCCCAGCATGAATCCCCTACCCCAATCTTGATAAGAGACCACCGTACCACCTACCCTTAAGACCGAAGTTCCCAGTCATGGGAGATAACCCACAAGGGTATATCTATAAACTACCATGGTATGATAGTGGATTTCTTGGTGCCCCATGGGAAATCCATTCTCTAGCCCTGTAGAAACCATCCCAGATATGGGCTTGGTAGGGTCTGCAAGGCGGCACCCTCGGCGAGGCGCAATGTCGTTTGCCAGGCGAATAGTTCAGTTACACCTCCGTAAATTAAACCGCTCACTAACTACTTGTAATCCACTCAACTTTAATATCAAGAACCATTTACCGCGCCTCACCCTGTAGGTTTTATCCAGAAATATTCTTGTCCCCCTTTCTCTCATTTCGGTATCAAGCTCCTCTGCAGAAATGCTTTTCTATTTTCAGCTCACTTAATCTACCAGCGACAAAACCATGGATTTTCAACTATCTTCCTTCGATTTCTATCGTCCTCTGACGTAACAGTAGGGATATGAGCTGAGGAAAGACGCAATCCGCACCTCCCAGTTGTGGCCCTCTCGCTATTGAAAGCTTAAATTCGGTAATCCCATTGATAGCGTGAGTGGAAAGAAATTTCACTTCCCCTTGCTAGCGTTGGGGGGTGAGACCTTGAATGGGCTATTCGGCCAGTGGAGGCGAGCTGGGATGTACTAGTAGTATCTTCGAGGGCACGTTTCACAGAGGGCTTGCTCTGTATGATGTGCCTGCCTACGGGATTTCCTTCCCTATCTTGGGTGAGCTGGCTTGCCTTTTTGCGACAAGTAACCCGTATCGTGATTCTGCCCCCACAACTTGACGATGCGTCCTATGTATCGTAGGAGCGTCCGGGTCCAAAATGACACAACTCAGTACAGTACATTAGGCAGTTTACCATGACAACTGAGACAACCGCCAATAACACTAGCCAGTGCAGAGAATGCTCCATCAACACTCCCCATCCAGGTTAACCCTACAGCACTAATGGAATGGCGTTGTGAGTTACTAGATGTTGCTCGGCTACTCCGTTTATTGTTTCGTTATTTCGGCACAAGTGTCGGAAGTACTTTAAGATTAACGTATCTATCAGAGATAATGATCCAGAGTGTAGAAGACGGGAGGGTCAAATTAATTACATGGAGGTTATGGAGAGCGTGAGATTTTGATGGGCATATCTTTCTTCCGCTATCGCGGGAGTATCCAAGAGAGTAAGGGACATGCATGGAGGAAAATAGGTAAGTTACGTGTGGTGACCGATGGAAAGATTTGGAGTTTATTATGTTTCACCTATCCTCTCGTCATTACCATTAATTCTAGCAAAGATGATGGGGGACGATTAACCATCGAAGTTCCCTGCTCATCCCAAAGTTGTGTGATCGGAGCCGTACTTTGTTGCATCTTACCCAATAACGGGAGGGGACGAAAGTTCAACCACCCGCGGAATGTAAGACGACTGGACAATTAACTGACATCGCTCAAATATCGTATCAATGCATCAATGTTTGTGATAATTTGAAATTCTCCCGAGCAGCCAGGCCACGGTAGTCATGACTCTAGAGAGCCTAGGCCAGACCAGTCAAGGCAAGATCCTGCCGCCAAAGTTCCGGTGCCTCAATTGCGTGCTCCAAACCACCCCTTCAAGCGAACTAAGTCAAAACTAGTATGGTGGGTGCGCCGTATTATCCCTTGGCCAGGTGAAACAGTGAATCGGTGCCAGCCAGGCTAAGCCGAATGCGGAATGAACCGGATCCTGTAATCCGTTCAGAATCCAGCAGCTCTAGAGTACTTACGGTAGTAGCTAAGTTTACTTTTAGTTTAGCGCACCTAGCACAGAATTTTACTATTTCAAACCGTCCATAGGATACCTGCAGTGTTTGAGTACTCGAACTGTACACAGGCAATATAAAGATGCCTACACTCAGCTCCCATTCTTCTCATCTTTTATCAGTCCTATCAAAAAAATGATACTAAGAAAACAAAAGCAAGCCACCCCCGACAAGGACTTCACTAACAAGGTGGAGCTTATCATCCGGACCATTGTGCCTGCAGCTCATGGTTAGGCGAGGTGCGACTTTGGTTTGGAAAGTTCCTTTCAAGCGTTCGGGCCGGGCCGGACCCAAATCGAGACAGATTGGCCGCAAGCTGCCTGGGATCACAAATATTAAAAAATAGTGTCGATCATTCACAAATTAAGGTTCCCCGCAGGCCCTCCGTCCCACCCTACCGGTCTGATACAATTCTTAGTTCACACCTTGTCTAGCACTCTCAGCATGCATGCGTGCGAAAGCGGGCACGGGTGCCGGCGTCTCACTCCACATATCTCTGCTTTACCAGCTACTGTACCCCATGTTCTCCAAGCGCTAATCATAGACCGTTCCGCTTCTTTTAACCCAAGGGATGCCAGGGTTACGCCGAGTTCCAAGGCACCACTCATGTGGCTGTCGAAATTGTCATCAGTTCGGGATCCCAGGGTGCCAAATGTGACTACCCGTTCCAAAATAGATATAATAACAGTTAGACTGCTATGGTGACAAAAGTCTTGGTGACAAAAGTCATGATGATTGCGGAATAGTGAGACACGCCTGTGCATCCAAGGGGCATTTAGCAAAAGGCGGATAATGGTATTTCAATGGTAGAACAAAGCGAAGAATTAAACATAAAATATTCTTCTAGTAGTAAGGATGTAAGAATACATTCAGTATGATACTCTATCGTATCTTACGTGAGTATCAAGTGTGGTATTCTCGCTTAATGTTTGTTGACTAAGCGGTCACCAAGACTTTTGTCTAGGGACGACTGTATCTAGGCTGCACACAGCATCGCGGTTAGAAAGTAAACCCGCTTCAGGCCATCTAATCACTCCAAGTACCCATAGAGATTAAATTTCTCTAGCCAAATATGCTGCAGCAATTATTAGGAGCTATGGTTAACACTCAATCGGTGGTTTAGTTTAAATGCCATCTAACTTACAGCTCTGCAGCATGGTAGTAACTTTAGATCATATGCTTGCACTATATAGCGCTGCCAGCACCTGCACTCCTAGACAAGCCACACGTGAAAACCAGATTCCCCGAAAATTTAAATATATATTAAATTTATACTATTCCGTACCAATCAATCCACACTACAGGATGCGAAGCGGAAAGGACAAAGGAGTAACCAAATTGAAACTATCTTAAAGCAGAAACATAACCCTTCAAAAAAAAAAGGAAGAAAAAGTCCTCAAAAACAAAAGCTATTTGTTCCTTTCCTCCTTCTCCCTCTCCTCCTTCTCCAGAGCTCCCCCAATCTCAATTGCACAATCTATAATCTGCTTCTTCAATTCTCGCTCTCGCTCTTGATACAACTCATACCTCGCACAATCTTCCACCCCCCATCCCCAAGCGATCATCTGCGCGTTCACGTTAGTAAATAAAGCCTCTGCAGTTTCAGGGGTCCAGGGTATATTTTGCTGCTGAATTGCTTCGTTGAGAGATAGTTGGAAGAGGAGGTTTTGGCGGTCGAGAGTTACGGTTTCCAAGACATTTTGAAGGTCGCTTAGGTGAGTGAGGAGGGGGTGGATTGAGCTTTGGGTGGGGGTACTAGTCATTGTGATGCTTGGGTGTGTTAGGGCTGTTTGGTATTTCGTTAGTTGCAAATGCTCCAAAAGTTTTAGGTCTACCGGGGAAATGTAGAAAAAGAGGAGAGGCTTAGGGCACTTATGTAGGCAAGATGTCGCGTGTGTTCCTGTATGTGAGACGCGGAGGCGAGAAAACTTGAAACCACTCTCAGCGTTCATCTATCATCAGTTTTCAAGGGTGGGTTTTCAAGAGTCAGGTGAAATTAACGAATATGTCTTTGAATTCATAATATCAAGCTACCCGGGTGGGCTTCCGTGAACTTTTTAATGATTGACTCGGATGTTAGTTAGTAAGTATAGGTATCATCCGGCATCCTTTAATTGATGCCTTGGCCCTTGAATGCAGAAAGGTAACTTAAGTTTCATCAAGGAGGGTTTATTCTTTCGCAAAAAAGAGACCGTTCTCATGAATGGGGAACGAGACAATCGGGTTTCAAGGGATATAGCGCCTTGCGATATGACGTTTTCTGAGAAGGTGATATAGTATTATACGATACTATACTGTACATATTCCTCAGGAGACTCCTTTTGCTTCCTTCAAGCTCACCCAAATACCAGTATTTCTACTACACTAACGTACTCTATTCTAGAATTAGCAAAAGTACTTGTAGGATAATTTTAATTTTCTCTCTACATTCTAGGCGCTGGCGTTGATGGAACATTCATCATCGCGGCAGCCAAAAGATCGAAAATTGTCAATTTCGAGTGAGAAGTTATGAGACTGTCTTCGGCTATTTTTGTCCAACCCTTCGCCTAACCCGGTTTTGGCAGGGGCTGCGTCAACAACAACGAAGTCCCTGCATCTTCTCCTCCAACCCTACCTCTTAGGTTCAATCTCCTCCCTCACTTGTCCCCCTCTTCTCCAACATTACTATCCTCCCGGCAAAATTAATTATCTTTTACACGGTCCTTCAATTCTGCTACTCAGCGCAAACAACATGTCTAACAAAGCTCTCATCCTCGTTTGTGCCCTACGTCTCGCTTCTGCGGGGCCATCGCTAATGGCTCTAGGTTGGAGGTCCTTCCAGGGGAACTAGATTCCGCCCGCTCTCTCTCGACCTTCCCAAGGTATTATCTCCTTCAGTCTTGGAGTCGGAAACTGGTTAATAAATTATTGTCGTAGCCCCTATTCGAGATTGCCGGCCACCCCCTCATTTACCATCCCCTCAAGGCGGTCGCAAAAGTTCCTTCCATCAAAGAAGTTTACTTAATCGGCTACTACGAGGAATCTGTTTTTGCACCATACATTCGGCAATGGTCTACCGAATTCCCTCAGTTCACGATTAAGTATCTGCGCGAGTATACCGCTTTGGGGACCGCAGGAGGACTATACCATTTCCGTGATGCTATCATGAAGGGGAACCCGAGCAGACTTTTCGTCATCAACGCGGATGTCTGCTGTTCTTTCCCTCTTAAAGAGATGCTGGATTTGTTTGAGGAGAAAGAGGCAGAGGCGGTGCTATTGGGAACTAAAGTTAGCAATGAGGCGGCTAGCAATTTTGGGTGTGAGTACCCCTTCCAACCCCTCAGTGGCCCGTGCGTATTTTAATTTTTGCGTTCACAGGTATCGTCGCCGACCCAAAGACCTCTCAAGTTCGCCATTATGTTGAGAAACCGGAATCCCATATCAGCAATTTGATCAATTGCGGAGTTTATCTCTTCAGCTCCTCGGTCTTCTCCCTCATTCGCTCGGCAATGGAGGACAAGGCCATTCGCCTCGCCTCGGATCCCACCCTCGACCCTAGTGATGGCGACACCTCTTCGGTTCTACGCCTAGAGCAAGACATCCTTGGTCCCCTTTCGGACTCGCGCCGTTTCTTTGTTTATGAAACACGTGACTTTTGGCGCCAGATCAAGACTGCCGGCTCGGCTGTTCCCGCCAATGCACTTTATCTGCAGAAGGCCTGGCAATCAGAATCCAACGAACTTAGCCAGCCTTCAGCGTTCATTGTTCCCCCTGTCTACGTTCACCCAACTGCGGTGGTTGATCCCACAGCTAAGCTAGGTCCTAATGTTTCTATCGGTCCAAGAGCGGTGATTGGAGCAGGCGCCCGTCTCAAGGAAAGTATTGTTCTGGAGGATGCAGAAATCAAACATGACGCCTGCGTTTTGTACTCAATCATCGGTTGGCAGAGCAAGGTCGGTGCATGGGCCCGTGTCGAGGGAACTCCAATGAGTGTAACGGAGCACTCTACAACGGTTGTCAAGAACGGCGTTCGTGTGCAAAGCGTTAGTATCCTCAGCCGGGATTGTAAAGTTGGGGATGAAGTAAGGGTTTGGAACTGCGTCACTTTGCCATTCAAGGAATTGAAGAGGGTATTTATTCCTTCTAGTGTTCCTCCACTTAATTCGGTACTAATATATTCTTTAGGATGTTTCTAACGAAGTCATCATGTAATATTGCTGCTTAATGAACTAACAAAGAAGTTCTTGACGGAGAGAGATCGAAACATATGTCTCAAAAAATCACTGTTTTTATACCTTGTATGTAGTGAGTTGGCGAATTCATTATCTTCCTAGCTATCTGTAGGAACAGCTATAGGTACCGAGAGATCTAATAAAATCCGGCCGACCTAATGCTATCATAACCAGAAAGATATATATTAAGAACTATTGACATCGCACAAGTGATGCTGATGGGGAGATACCGTCTGCCAACCAAGATGAAAAATAAACATGGATAGTGCGTAGACAAAATTAACCGAACATCAGCGAAGAGGAAAAGATTTGGTTATAACACCCACTCCCCCACCAACCCTACCATACCAATAGCCAAAATAAAAATAATAAAGACTACGATATTTGGCCTAACTGCAGAGAATAGGAGACCTAGTATTTTAAACAAAAAGAGGCTGACCTAACGGTTTGGTTTTGGTCAAGCTGGAGCAATTTCTCTAGACGGGGTTGAATTGCAGGTTGCTGGGGAGTATTGGTTGCCATGTTCGGTTAATTTGTTCATGTACAATATTAGCACCATAGTTAAGCTAGCCACAACGGATGAAACACATTTCAATCCAGGCTGAATGTCTCAACAGCTTAAGGGATAAAAAATAGAATCACTAGACCTCACCCCAGGGCGCCGAAGTTGCCCCTCCCAGTAGGGTCGGTCTTATTTTTCTTTTTATTTGTCTAAGTGGAGGACTAGAATGCCGGCACTAATTTCTTGTAGTGTTTTCCCCCCCTTCTCCAGATGAGGGAATCCAGGGCGTCTTGGGGTGAGGCCCAATTATCCTAACTATTACAGTGCAGAAGTGGTAAACCCGAGGTGGTACTTTGTTACCTCGGGTGCTCTGTTGCTGAAGGCCCTTTATGAGCTTTAGGTCTCTAGGTTGGAGATTTTTTCAAGAGAGGCTATCTCCTGGATCCATGAGACACGGCAAAATCTCTCTCATGTATTAGCGCGAAAAGTTAAGCCCCTTATGGCTAGATAGTCACGTGGTTTATAATATTTGGCTGGCGGGATGAGGTGGTGGGTCAGCAGTCAGATATTGAAAGTTATGAGCCTTATCATAACTTCAAGTGCTATCACAACAAGAACTACGTCTCTAGAATGGAATCCTTAGGCAAATTAGGCACATTGTACGGGAATATCATACCCTGAGATTGCTTGGGGCTGGGCGGGATTTTGGTATCATGTCGTAGAGGCTGACTCTGCCTGCCATGCGGGCACCGTACCAAGGGAGATGTTTTTGCAGAGGACAGGGATTATTTTGCTAGTTAACCATCCCCGGCTTGTAAGAAAACACCTTTCCTGGCACTTGTATCGTACTGGTAGTTCAAGTGCTTGGGAATGTACTCGAGTATGGTTCGGGGTATTATAAATTGGAAAGGTCTTAATTCAGGGGCCGCTTATTAAGCAGTTAATAGTTCCCTCCAAGCACGGCAATTAGCTGTAATATATCATACGGTTTTACTTCCTAATCAGGAAAAATATTGCCAAGATATTACTTGTCACAGTTAGCCTCACCCCCGATAATTGGGCCTGCCCCGCGAAAGCTTCAAATCAGCTCAGCTCCTTGAATCAATATTTTTAAACTTCCTTCTGTAAATCTCTAGGGAGTGATGAACCGAACGCATCTATGGAAGATCTTAAGTGTGGCTATTCAGCTACCCGCGTTTGGGGTTAGTGATATTGTGGGTTGGTTGAGGTGTGTGCGGTGTCGGGGACTATTACTATGGGATTCCTCAATGCTTAGAATTCGCATTCAACACTGCTAATAAGTCGGTCATAAACCATCGCACCACTCGAGTGGAGTCATTCTGCCCTGGAGTTGGAGGCTGCCTATGCGGGTCTTTCAAGTCGAAAGGCTTTGGTGTGTGTAACGCGTTTTTGCGTACTAGTACAAAACTGCCAGATCAACTCAAAACTTGCGACTCGAAAAACTCTTTTTTTTCCAAATTAGGGCTGGGCTTCCCTACTCAAAGACTACTCGTAGCCTATGAGTATTGAGGAGAATTGGTGAAGGCATGTAATGACCTTCACGGGAGGCGGTGCTCAAAAAGAAAAAACTTTTAATGATAACAATTGAGTTTGATATGTCTGTGGTATCGCTATCACATTTTTTTTTGGGCTGCTTGAGGGCCCCATCTGGAACCTGGCTTTGCGCAATGAACCGCTTAGGCTACTAGAGGAGGTAGAATCTCGTAGTTGATTCACCGGGGTCACCGAGGGTGAGTGGTAGGCATTCGAGTATGACACCCGGGACAAAGTTTCTCACTTTAGAAAATTTTCTTGGGGTGGCTGTTAGTCAAATTGATCGAGGTTGTTATGGGATTTGCTTACAGGCGTAACGCGGTAATGGTTTTTTCGAGTGCAGTTGATTAAGTCCCTCACGGAGGTTCCATCATCGGTATAATTGTTTGGCGAAATGGGGGGTAAAGAGTATTTGTAAAATCTAAGAGCCGTCTGCCAGTCACTTGCCTTTCCCTGCTACGAAAATTGCCGTGGGTTGAGATGGTGTTAAGAATCACATGCTACTGCGCACGTTCATAGGTCTGGGGGTCATGGAAGCTCGCTCGCAGGTCGGGGGGATTCACGAGAGAGAGATTGAGCCCCACTTCGTCCTACCCGGAGGAACGCCTCACCCATAACCCTTGGACTGCAGGTGGGAAGAAGTGAGGTCTTACATCTGGAGCCCAAATTCGGGGCGAAGTGTGATACAAGACCAAATATTGGCTGAATTAATTTCCTTTGAAACAGTTGCACAAGTATATATTATACAGGTATCATGATATAAACTCGGAAAACTCGCTACGCAGACAAACTCTATATGCATAGCCTTAACTGCATAGTTTGTGATTTCGGAGGTAGTACCCAACTTACGCTGGTGTATTCTCTCCAGTTCGCGTTCAGCTTGGTCTCCTGAACACGATGTGAGGGTCGTTTCTCTGAAGGGGGTTCAACTATTGTAATATCCTCCCTCTTTTGGCCTATAGCGCATGTCTCCAATCTTCAGTATCCCTGTCACTATCCTAGAGAGAGGGAGTTTTGGGTTTGCATGGTTACGCATTGTGCTTTTCCCACAAAAAAGCTGGTACAACGTAAAAACTCGAATAGGAGATAAATGTGTTAGGACATCGTACAGTGCAGCATAGTAGCTGCATCTCCTAGAGAGCTGTGGTAGACATCCCCTTTGTTTTCGTCTTAACTGTGAGCTAAGTTTGCGCTGTTTTCCCTCCCGTAGCTACAAAGCTGAATTCTAATTTACTAGTACCCTTATCCTCTCTTGGAGAACTTACGGTATTAATATAGTTGCTTCAGCTTCTTCCGGAATTATATCCTTCCCTTTATCCTCCCACCGTTCTCTAATATTTCCATTATTTACTACCTGGACCGGTTGAAGCAACCACTCACACATCTAATTTCAAGGACCTCCAAAGACCCCTTATAGGCGAGCACTCATGAGAAGATGACTTCAATGTATAGCGCTTAGTGGTTTTTCTATATGGGTTTAGATTGGCTAATAAGACATCAGTTTGGGTCTATCGAGACACAGGACGACAAACAATCAATCCTTCATCTGGGGGAACTACTCAGGCAACACCAACAGCAACAATACCGTCTATAATAGTTATGGTGTAGAAGTACCCCTAGATGTTCCTGGTATGCAACCTTTCATCGCGAATCTTTGTTTTGAACTTATCGCTAAAAGTTTGTGTAGAAACCTTTCAAGAAGTGGTGAGGAACCGCCGATGGGGGATGTCGCCACCAGACATTGACTTCGACCACCTGCGCGACAAGTATAACATGCCTGAGACTGGCACTGGGAAATGGATTTTCGAAACGGTTGAGTATAAAAAGTGGCGGGGGAGTAGTCAACCCAAGCTTCTTTGGCTTTGTGGTGGTCCTGGAACAGGAAAGACCATGTTGGCAAAGGGCGTTGCCGCCGAATTTCTCAAAGAACTCGACGATCCTCCTAACGGGGTTAAACTCGTTTTCTGCTTCGTCACGCCTGAGTTCCTCACTGACATGATATCTGCTGATGAGGCCGATTTATCACGATTTCTGCTCGCCAAAGTAGCCAGGGACCTGCTATATAGCATTCTATGGCAGGATGGGAGCCTTTTCAGTGGGTGCAAGGCGGAGCTTAAGATACAGGGGGACAAATTTTTCACCAACCCGAGTTCTTTATGGAAGGTTCTAAGAAAAGCAGTCGATGATTGCCGGACAGACCATGTATACGTTCTCATCGATGGTATTGATGGTCTGAAGGAGAGTTTATGTACAGAATTGATAAAAAGGATTCGAGGACTCGCAGAAATCCCCAAGGTCAAAATATTCCTCTCCAGTCGGGTTGTACCCTATGTTGCGAATAACCTTTCTGAGGATATGAAGATCAACCTTGATGGGAACGACTCTGTAAAGGATGGTGTGGACACCTTTACCAAGCGCAGGGTGAATGAATTGGAGGGGTGGAGTGAGGGTCAGAAGGAGAGAGTAAGGGAAGCTCTTTTAGCGAGGGCAGGGGGAACCTTCCTTTGGGCATCATTGGCGATTGAAAACCTAGCCTGTCGCGGTTCAAGCTATAATTTTGCCCCCTTTCTAGAGGAATTCCCACCAAAGCTTAATGGGGTATATCAGGAAATGTTGCGCCCCCTCTCAGAGCATGGAGGATCAGAAAAAGTTTTGAACATGATTGAGTGTGTGGCGCTCGCCTTGCGTCCACTCACATTTGGTGAATTTGGCCATATCATGAGATGGATGGAGGGGAAAGCAGAATCTGAACAGCGGCGCACTCGTGGGGGAGTGAGTACGGAAATTTGGCCAACAGAGAAGGATATTCAGGGCGCTATCATTTCTTCTATGGGATTTCTCCGGGGTGTCGCCGGTACTGTATCCGTTGTCCATCATACCGTAGTAGAATACCTTTTCGACGAAAAGCGCGAGGACAATCTCCGGGAATTTTCTAAAAGTGAGGTACACTTCAAGGTTTCCTGGGAGTGCTTCCGATACCTTCACGATACCTGGGCAGACCCACGGGAAACCACCAATGGAGATGTCATAGTGAGTTACCATAAATCCCAGGGCTCGAGTTCAGATAGGGAACGCCAGAAGGGGGAGCTAGGGGGGACCCCACAGGAGGTGGCACGGAAGGACCCACGCGGAGCTCTGGAAAAGTGGCCATGTCTCGGATATGCCTCAGAATCTTGGTTCATCCATGCCCGCCGGAGTATGGAGATTTCAGAGGACAATTTCTTGGACGACTCTACTCGTAACTGGTTGCAGTGTCAGTTCTTCGGAACCAGTGACATTATACGAGAGCCCTGGATTAAGCTCTGCGGAGATTCGAGGATGGAGGCTTTGGCAGGGGAGCAGACAGAACTGCACATCGCAGTCTGTCTGGGACTCATGCCCCTCGTAAAAAAGGCGCTTGTGCTTTTCAAAGAGCCTCAGGGGGCGAACAACCAGCGGTCACCACTACACCTAGCAGCCAAGTTCTTGTCCGGGGCATATAAGATCTTGATTCCCAGCGGTGGACGATGGCTTCTCACGGATCCAGATCAAGACGGCAATACACCCCTACACCAAGCTGCTATTTTCGGCCATTCGTCCATGCTGAAGGGCCTGGTGGAATTGTTCGCTAAGAGTAGTGAATACAGTAAAGAAATCAACAAGAAGAACATCTCCGGCAACACCCCACTTCACCTCGCTTTTCAATTCGATTACCCAGAGATAGTCAAGCTTCTAGTTGACGGGGGCGCGGATAGAACTATCAAAAACAATGCCCAACTAACAGCCTTAGAATTGGGAGAGAAGCTCAAAAGAGAGGATAGTTTGCATATTGTGAGACAAGCGGAGGGGATTGGGAAATGTGCTGAGGAAATTAGGGTGGATGCCGGAGAGATTGGGGGGGATACCGGAGAGATTGGGGTAGATTCCGGCGAGATTGGTGTGGGTGCCGGAGAGGTTAAGGGGGATGCCGGAGAGATTGAGGGGGACGCCGGGGGGATTGGAGGAGATCCCGAGAAGATTAAGGTAGATTCCGGGGCGATTGGTATGGGTGCCGGAGAGGTTAAGGAGGATGCTGGAGAGATTGAAGGGGACGCCGAGGGGATTGGAGGAGATCCCGAGGAGATTAGGGTAGATTCCGGGGCGATTGGTATGGGTG